>JAQFXV010000089.1:0-39855 GCA_034694065.1 Camisia spinifer
CGTTCTAATTTTCGTGCTTCTATGGATCGACATGTTCTAAGAATTATTACATCCTAAGGAAAATATTTTCTAAGGATCGTTCACAAAGGAAAATATTTTCTAATGATCGTTTCCTAAGGAAAATATTTTCTAAGGATAATATTTCTAAGGAATGATACAGGATCGTCTTGAAATAACTCAATAAATGAAATTTCAAAACCAATTTTCATTAAAAGTTTGGTTTAATTTTATTCTGTAAATTCTTTACAACCAATTAAGATTGTATAGGAATAAAATCTAAAGCCTAATAACTAGTCTATAATCCAGACTTCAATTGATTTAACGATGAATTGAAAAAATAAGATTTTTTTGAAATGGTATAAATTGTATTAAGGTTCAATAAAATTTCATTTTGTGAAATTTTTTCCCCTACAAATTTTGTAGTGGATGCAGATTTTTCACTTGACTCAAAAATATTAAATTCACTTAAGAATGAAAGCAAACTTCTAGAATAGCAGAAAGTTTTTCAATGAAGTGTCAAATCGTGTTTCTATTGAATGACACAGAAATTTTCTTCATTCCTAAAATCTTGCTTTCTTATCAGATTTATAAATAAATTAAGATTTTTCTTTAAATTTTTTAAATTCTTTAAGATCAATGACGAAAATTTGAAAAAAATTAAATTATCGATTGCTTTAATTTTGTGTTTGATGAATTCCCACCATTAAATCTGATCAAAACTTATAATCAGTTTCATATTCATATTCCCTGTAAAGATACTGTATTGTATATTATTTTCTAAAAGCTGAGTTTTTGAATATTTCGCAATTTGGTAATGAAAATACTTGAAAACATAAGTTCCTTGATTATGAAATGCTTCTATAACTTAATTCAAGTTAATTTTGATTATACTCTTTGAATAAAAATAATTAACTCACACATAATCCCAAAAACGAGACATTTTTTAATCGATTTAATTTTTTAGTTATAGAGACTATTGAGATATAAGCAGAGCAAATATCTAATAATAAGTTATAACTATGTAAATCATTCAATAAATTTTCAGTATGAAAACTTAGATTCAGATAAAATAAATTGAAACCTAAAAGCATATCGATTAAAATATAGAAGTTTTCTTTCAAATGTTTATTCAAAATATAACTAATGAATCCGAATATTATTGATTTAATTATTTTAAAGAAAATCAAATAAAACTTCATTTTTAGGTGAAATTTTAGTTTTCATGAATACGATCGGAAAATTTCCTGTTTTAGGGCTCATTCCACTTTTCGAATCTCATTTTTTAAAATATTTTTTTTTTCAAAAATATACCCATTTTTCGGAAGTTAATTGTTTTTTTAACTTAAATTCAAACTTAAAAGTTAATCAAAAAAAAGAGAAAGAATTTAATGCACATATTTATGACTTTTAATGTGAGGTTCAAAAAACAAGGTCATTATATCATGAATATAACTTTTTAATTGATATAAGTTTATGGTCCCTGGAATTTTCTAAGGAAATATACAATGCCTAGATATTCCAGCAAACTAATGATCGGTATGTTAAGAACCTTTAAAATTCATCGAATAAAGCATTATCTCTTGTACTGTACTTTTACTATACTGTAAGTGAACATTTCAAAGCACTGGTTTTTGTGAAAAAATGAACTAATTGACATCAGATTTGTCATTTAGGTATATTTTCGAAAAATGGTTCGAAAAATGGGAATTTCACCGTTTTAAGAGACAGCAATTCTTTGAGTGATAGAGACTTGAGATTCTTTAAGTTAATTTATGATTCGGCTAATATTTTTTGCCTTTTATTTTTAGAACAATAGTAATTCATATTTTTTCGTTCTTGAGATTGAACTTTGGATTTGATAATGGAAATAAATGAATAATTCATCAAAATGATTGAGCACTTTAGAGAATATAAGATACTTTAGATTGTGTTATTAGAAGTTCTATTTGATGATTGCTTAACTAGAATTATAAATTATTCATCTGAAGCTTATTTCAATTTTGTTCCAAATACACGATAAAAAGTAATGCAATTCTAATTTAATTGATTTCTTTTCTAATTAACTTGAAGAAAAGACATACAACAGGAAATTGATTACTATTTTTTACACATATTTGACTTTTATCTACAGTATGTTCTAATTATTGTTTTGACTCGAAATTAAAAAACTAAGTTTCGTTAACCTTTTCTATTTGATAAATAAATGAAAATTAAATCATATTATTTATAAATCAGGTAAAATAGATCGGTTAGTAGACTCCGATTCCGAAAAGGAATAGGTTAGACAAATAAAATGTTATTTTATGTTATATTATGTCTATCAATCGAATACTTTATTTGCATAAACTTTGTTAGAATATAAAATATGCATTCAATCTCAAAATTCACACTCAAACTAATCTATTTATATAATCGCGTTATAAACTCATATTCAAAAACCCAACTGAATCAAGACTTAGTTTCAAGCCCCATATTTATAAGTAAAATCCTTAAAAAAAATAGTATAATATATTTGAAAAGACATTTTTTTGTAGATATACTCCGTAAATATGAAATGGATTTAAAGAAAATTCGTAAGTCATGTTTCTCTTCCTAGATTAAAATATTTTGATATTAATTTGATTTATATTAATAGGTATTTTTAATATTAATTTCAAATATGATTAATTATTATAACTTGATGATGAAAAATTGAAATTGCCTTTTTATAAACTAAATTAAAATTTTGTTTAAAAAGATGAGTTTTGCATAACTTAATCAATATATGATAAGATAACTTTTAGTTAACTTCATTTAATAGTTGTCGGTTTTCTTCGTTTCCCATTTGAGGTTTCAAAAAGCTGTATATATACTCTTTACTCATCATTATTTTTAATTAAATTTTTAACTCATACCAGTAGTAATGGTACCAGTATTTTGAAGTAATTAAGACTTAATGATGAGTCATAAAAACATATTTCAAAGCAAATAAAGGTTCAAAAATATAACTGACTTTAAAATCTTTTTGAAGTGAATTTTTCTGTGATTTCAATGCATAAGTAACATAACATTGAGTAAAGTTTTCAGCAAATACTCTAGTGTTAGTTCTTCGATGCGTTCACTTAAGAAAATCAAGTGCTCACAAGTATTTCATTTCAGCAGAATATAACATACTTTATTCGAAAGTCTAACATGAAGAGTCATTTTAAGAATAATCATTCGTATGTCATTTGCTTATTACATGGCAGTTTCTCAATTTATACTGGAATTAGTTCCAAATAAACTGAGCACTTCTTACATTTTCATTTATTTTTTAAGATAAAAACTCTCATAATGTCAGCCAAAGGACAATCGCAAGGCTAGTAAGTATAGCGTATCAAAAAGCGTAGGAGATATTATGCCTCACTTTTAACGAAGTGGAAAAATTTGATCCGACTTTTGTATAAGAATCGAGGTTCGAATTGAAAATTTGATATGCATGAGATTTTGATTCACTCGTAACCTCTCAACAAATCAAATCAAATCGAGTTCAATAGCTTTTGAGGTAAAAGTATCTGTTAATCATTTCGGATTTCTCTTTTGCTTTTGATAAGGTGAAGAAAACTGAGATGTTTTTCATAAAAATACCTGTACATGATTAGGTATTGACCTGTAGATGATTGACCTGTACGAACCTGTAGTAATTAGTCCTTAACTAAATTAATTAGTTTAACTCAAATATATCCATAGAAAAGCTTGCCTGTACTATTAGAGAGGGGGCAAAATTATTACATTGGATGTGATGTTTAGTCCGCATAACATTTTTTCCCCGAAAAATTGTCACGAACCTGATATAGAAACTTTAGGGTTCGTTTCTTTTAAATCATTTTCGAAGACAAACGAGTTTAT
Organism: Camisia spinifer; assembly: GCA_034694065.1. Lineage (NCBI taxonomy): Eukaryota > Metazoa > Arthropoda > Arachnida > Sarcoptiformes > Camisiidae > Camisia > Camisia spinifer. The sequence goes on from JAQFXV010000089.1 coordinate 3,868, forward strand.
ATATTATTAAAGTATTAAATTATATTATGGTCGAAATATTGAATATAATATTGACTAAAAACGGTCCGAATATTTATTTAATATTTACTAAAAAAGGGTTCAAATATTTATTTATATTTATTTATCCCTTATTTTTCCTCAATTTTCTAATAAATACAGAGAAATAAGCAAAAAAAGGTCGTAAACTTTTAGGCCCAAATATTTAAATATTGATTTAAAAGTCGTGATATATTGATTTATAAGCCTTAATATATTGAAAATACAGGATTTAGGGATATATTTACTAACCCTCCAAATATTGATTTATAAATTTTGTCAAATTGGTCCTTAATATCTGATTCGTTTGCATACAAACTTTGAAACAGATTTTAGTTATCGGCGAGATATTGATTATATTTAATTTTTAATGCTCTATATATTATTATTTTCAATGCATTTTTAAATAATTTAAAAAAATTTCATTATTATCAAAAACTGATTTTAACTAATTTCAAAGGGTTCTTTATTCAACCTTTTCTTAACCTGAACCCGAGTTATAACTCTGTGTCAGTTTTGCCTCATTTAATTATTGCTTGAGTGCATTGCTATAACACCCCCACCAAAGATTTTCAGCGATCCATAGCTTTTAGAAAAATAGTTTGAAATCATAAACTATTATTGTAATAAGATTTGAAGCCCCACCAAACCAATAATCCTGGATCCGGCACTACTTAAGTGATAATAAAACGCCAAACGATAATTAATTATTAAATGAATAAAAACTTTCGAAAAGTTGGACTTTTCAATTTTGAGAATGTTTGAGACTCAAAAATATTATTTATCAATAAAACAGAAGTATTCATGACTTGACGGGGACTTCAATTTAAGTTAATCGTAATAAAACATACTTGAATAAGACAAAGAAGAAGGTTTTTATTGTCCTTCGAAAGTTGTGGTCTTATTGATAGTCTGAAAGACAATATTTCGCTGGCACAAGACATTCAATAATGAGATTCATTAACATACATATTAACATTTGTATAATATTTGCTTTAACATTAACCTAAAAAGAGTCGTCAACACCATTCAGTTGACTCAACATTAAGTGTAAACTATTTCAAAGCATTTTTTTCTTAAATTATCATTAAACTAGAGTTATATCATCTTATTGTTAGTATCAAAAAATCAAAATTCAAACTTTATTGAATTCTTATTATTTAAAATAAATGTTCAATTTTAGATTTTAATAAAGTATTCAATTGGAGAACAAGTATTCAAATTACAGTTCATATTGAATAAAGAAAAAAATGCATCAAAGATTCATACATAATAATAAATGTTTATCTCAATTAAAATTCTTATTATTCGATAATTATATGATGAGCTCAGAATCACAGTTCAGCTCAAGCTTTAAGCTTCAAGCTCGAGATTTTTACACTGTGTGCAACACTACTTGTAACTAATGACAATTCATAAGGTTCATGTTGTGATGTTTAACATTTCCAAAGTCAAAATGAAAACAGAAGTTTCAAAACTAATCATCAAAATATAAGACTCATAACGAATATAAGTCTTATCAAAACTACAATTGAGTTCATTTATATGCAGTCAATTTGCTGTCTGTACAACACATAAAATCAAATAATTTATGGTCATGTATAGCATATCTAATTATAAATCAAATATTTGAAAATAAAAACACGAAAAAGAGACGTTAATATTCAAAACTGTGTAATATCGTTAGAATTATTAGAAAATAATTTTTTTTAACTGTTATAGAATTTATTTTAAAAAATCATTGAAGGTATTGAGCATTTGTAACTAACATATAGTTATACGAAACTCCGTCTGAATGGTACTCAATTTGTTACATCAAATGCTCGAAGCAATAACGATAATTGGTATGGACGTGATCTTTTGGTCACAAATTCATTAGCGCTCAGTTCTTCCCTCGAACAATAAAACTTATTGAACCATCTTTTAAGATGAATTGAACTTTCGGCAAAAGTTATTGTGATAAAAAGGATGTTTTGTTGAGTTTATATGGGGTTTGGGAAGGAAAAAAGGCACTAATTTATAGGGTTAGTTTAAATTAAGTTACTTATGCATGAAAGTTATGAACTAAAATAATAAAACTATTCATGATTACAAACACGAATAGTTGAAAATACTTGAAAGCATTTAATTATTGAATCAAAGATTTTAGCTTTTAAAGTAGTGATTGTTAGTCATCGTGTATATCAAGTTTTTCCACTGATAAGATTCAATGATTCAATAATTTTTTGTGTCTTGAGTTCATAACTCTCATTCATTGATAAGACAGTTAACTTAATTTAAACTAAACCTGTAAATTAGTGACTTTTTTCCTTTCCAAACCCCATATTTTTCTGGATTTTTCAATTGTTCTTTCAATAGAACTTAATGACCATTTGAAACATTTTATAAGATTTAGCGATTAAATAATTTTTTATGAGTTGAGTTCATAATTCTAATATTTATACATTGATAAGACAGATAACTTGTTTCAAACATAACTCAGAAGTCAAGTCTTTTACTTTCCAATGGTCTATAGAATGATTATTCAAAAATTTGATTGAAAAAGATTCTAATGTTTAGAATTATTGAATTCCATTGAGAGATAATATAAACTCAAAAATTTTAAGTTCCATTTAGTTGATAAAAAATTCAGTAAATTATTACTTAAGAGATTCGAGAATAAAATCGAGTTAATTAATTTGAAAATTAAGTAGTTATATATAATATATAATAGTGTAATTCACAAATCCAAGTTATATCAATTTCAGATAAGAAAATCATATTTTCAACCGAAATATATTCATTTATTCGTTTTGCGTTTACGAATAATTTTATGCAAAGTAATGTTTCAATAAATTCGTTGTCAGAAATTTCTTATAGAAAGTAAAAATGAAAATAATATCTGTTTGACAGTAGAGAGGAATCATTTTCTCAACTAATGATCTCTAGAAACTATTATTGCGATCCAATTATTATTGTGAATTTGATTCTCAAAAAGAGGGATGAGCACCAAATCTGTGAAAATTTGCCTAATAAATCAATTATATTTTTTGTTGCTCTATCAATATATAATTGTTAGAGTTGAGTCTGTAAAAAGTTTATATACATGAATGCGAGTAATTGAAATTTTTGCCATTAAATATGTATATTACTAGTGAGCTATCGCTATCACGCAAATCATATCTGCTATAGCTTTGGATAACAGGTTTATGAATATTTTTTACTCACAGGCATAATGCTATCAAGTTTAAGATATTTCTAACTTTTGGATCTAAAATTTAACATCAAATCATTAAACTAAATAAAATAAAAAATGTAAAAACATTTTTCCTCGTATTGGAATTGAAATGAGGAATACAATAGCTTCCTATTTTTGGTTGTGTAGGCATTCATTTCATTCAATTTGAGAACATGAAAAAATGCAATATATCATTCATTTTGTGAATATTAGAGTAGAGAATAAACTTTACAAACTATGCGTTTATTTGTTTCCTATCTATTGTTATTCTACTTTTAGATAAAACTGAATGAAATATAATGAAAATGTAATACTTTTTATGCTCTGAATTATTTTAGACAAGAAATAAAATCATATAATGAGGCGGTAATAGATCTTAAAAATCGATTCATCTTCGAAAATATCAATTTAATTATTGTATTTGTATTCATATATTTTGTTTTGAATTTAAAAAGGTCGTCCATAAAATGATTTTACCAGGAATTTTTCAATTTATTCATATACCCTTTGATTCAATAATCTTTATCGAAAAATCAGGCCTGAATTCTATGATAATAAAAGACCTTTGAATCACATAAAAGTGCTCTTTAGATAGAAAAGCATTTGTATGGTTGCTATAATTTGATCTTTAGAATGAATTCTGATATTCAACATTAATTCAAACTGCGAAACATATAAAACAGAACTTTTTAAATAATAGAAAAGGGTTCTTATCGTTGTTTCATACTTTTCTCGTTTATTCAATATTTCATAACAAAATTAATTATGTAGACTCTGCCTAAATGTGATTGTATCAAATTGAAAGAGTGTTTTATGAACTTTCATTCAACTAACTTTATTTTAACAATTTGTCTTTGAACATCTAACTTAAATTATCGATCAAAATTGTTGTAAGTCTACTTATGAGTTGAAGTCATTTAATTCAAGACTTTTATTTCACTCGAACATTTGAAACTTATCAACTTATATCGATATTTTAGACTCTGCACCAACTAATTTCATTCTGCGAGAAGTGAACTGTAGAATCTTTATTCAATTATTTTGATCCTTAATTCAAAGCCTAACAATAAAAGCATGATTTAAGCTCTGTATATAATAAAGCAGTAAACAGATAAGTATAGGATATAAAATCAAATTAAGTTCTGTATAATATATAGGAACTAATATTTTTATGCGTTTGTACTACTCCTTTGTATACCCTGTGGGTGAATCTTAATAAAATAAATTCTAAATTTTTCACCTTAGCTCAGCATCAAATCAGTCAATTTTCTGGTGTCTGTAACCTAGGGTTTGAAAATTTCTACAAATTTTACTTTCGATGAGAAAGTTTCTGAGAAAGTTTCTGAGAAAGTTTCTGAGAAAGTTTCTGAGAAAGTTTCTAGAAACGATATTTTAGGTGAGAAACTTTCTAATTAATGTGAACATCCCACTGAAACCACAAATATTAAATGCATAAAAGCAGGCTCGAAAATTATGTTACTCTTCATTCGAATTATTTTTAGCTGTTTCCTAAGAGCGGAGGTCTTTTCAATCATCACTTTAAATATTTAATATCAGATTGTGCTAATATTTTGATTCTTTGTATTTCACGTCAATCTTAAACAGCAACAACAACGCTTTCAAATAGAAAGATAATATCCTTTATTCGATTATTTAGTTCCAGGAAATTCTAATTTTAATTGACGTTTTCATGAAAAAGAATTATAAGTTTTATAAGTTTTGTTTCAATTGATTGTTGAGGGTTTTGGATCGACAAAAGAGATTGTCATGACTCCATATTTATTCAAAACATTTCTTTAAAATATCTAAGCTTAACATATCGAATTACAATCGCTATTTCAAAAATACCCCTATGATTTGAAATTTTTCTCTTATTGAGGTTTCAATTGAATGTTCATATAAGAATCAGAAATTCTCATTTTTGATACTTTCAATGCTATTTCTATATTAAATAAGAGCTTTCATAAATAAAATTATGCTTTTATTAGGTAGAAGTAAATAGCCCATAGAATAAATGTCAATGGGATCTTCATAATGAAATAGGAATCTCGCATAAAGTACGATTTAAAATGGGTTTATAAACGTTATTTATGTACTAACCAGACTTAGCCCAATGGAATGTTCATATAAAGAAAATTTATCTCAAAGCTAGAAAGTTTCTCACATAAGGAGAAAGTTTCTGGAAAGTTTATAGAAACATTACTCGAGAAATTTTCTAGAAACATAGAAACTCAAAACACTACTGCAACCATTTTACATCCTATGGAACCAAAATGCCACCTTTTGAGCTCAATTTTGTATTAATAATTAATATTATTGATAAACTCTATTTAATCATTCGGAACTTCTAACCTTAAAAGTTACCCTTGCCCAATTTTTGAGAAGGAGTGAGTTGAACTTTCAGAAACCTTCAAAATTTAGAATGAATTGGTTTAAAATGCAATTTTTCTGAAATCTACTTTTTACGGTATATAGAATTTTCTTCAAAACCCCTTCCTGAATGTTTTATTTTTGAGTTTATGGCCAAAAAAATCGTAAAATCCAATCAATCTTTTCCCTTCAATTTATGAATGTGCTAATATTCATCTAGAGCCTACAAGTCATGCTAAAATTTCTAACAAACTTTGACACAAATTCAAATGGGTATCTATTTTTCGATTCACAAGATATATACACATTCCTCCTTCAACAAGTCCTTTTTGCTTATACAATTCTGTATTAACAGCAAAACTTCAATTATCATCAACTTATAAATAATTTTCATTGATTTATTGTCTCATTTAATGCTTCGGAAACATAGTATTGCATTCAATTTAACTTTAAACCTGTTTCAAAAGGAGTGAATTAATGTTTTAATGAGAAGATGATATAGAATATTAGAATAAATCTATAAACTAAAGAATTATGAACATTGAAAGAATTACTTTTTATGTCTATTTTTGAATTCTCAATAAAGTTATTCGATTCTCAACTGCGTAAATCGGAGAATGACGTGTTCTTATTCTCTAATTTAAGAAGTGGAATTGAACCCTTTGTTAATTATAAAGTATATAAATGTTGGTCCGAAAGACATACCTCTCTGAAAACTTTCTTTTTAAAAGTCTCGATAATATTGAGCATTAAAGTAAACGAAAATTATTCTTCAGAATCAAGAGTAAGTTGAATAGCCTTAAAATCACAAACATTCTATTAAGAAGTAGAAGATCTGAGTTTGATTTTTATATTATTCTTATAATTGATTGAAAATAATTGAGAAAAAATTGTTGAGTATTAGCGTTTATATGAAAAGATTGTGTACCCATAACTCGGTAATTCACTTAATGAGAGTTTTCTTTATTTTGTTTAAATGAAGGTTTTTGAGTAATGAATTGAACAAAAAATTATGACTCCTGTGTAATTCATATGCCGTTTCTCGTAATGATTATCAATAAAATATCATATCTATAGAAATGAATAAGTGATAAATTTACTTAACTGTAATATATTATATAACATAATTTATTAACTATTATGTATTGTGAATGTCAGTTAAGGCGAAGTGGTATTTACTTTTCTATATGTTTCTCATATCATACTCAGTATAAATACTGCCTGCAAATAAAGTTTATACATATGACTCAATTATTATTTACGTAACTGATCGTAAGTAGAATTCGACCTAATGTCACATGAGATTATTGATCAACAAGAAAGTTAGACAAACAGAACATCTCGATTTACAATATTTTCTGTTCATAATGACTTATGAATTATGTTTAACCTATAATTCGAGAATTCCATAACCAATTCTTTATTGAAATAATGTGGGTTTAAAGATTCAAACGAACAATTTATGAGTTGTATTTTTATCTTAATTGTCTTTTGATCAGGAAGAATAGTTCGGTTAGTAGTGAACGGCGCGCCGGGCGCAATTCAATACTCCAGGCGTGGAGTGTGGCGTCAAAATCGGCCTTTTATTGTCGAGCCCAAACTCCTCACATTTTTGAAAAAACTAAATATCTCTTCAACTATAATTGATAACATTTCAGCGGTCTTTTATTAAATTTCTGGCGATTTCTGTGTTAATTTATCAAATTATATAAGTTATTTCAATATGTATTAATTATTGTCTGAAAGATGTATTTATGCTCTTACCTGATTTCTTTATTACATTTAAGTAGACTATATAATGATATGAACATTTTTTTGTTCAACTGTAAAGATAATTCATATTTTTTATCAGAAAAATTGGGTCCAAAATAAGATTAGAAAATTGGATGATCACAAGACTGATATTTTGCGGAATGAGTTCACCAGTATTAAGCTTCTTAAAGAGATAGAAAACTCAGTGGTTTTAGGCATCGGCAAATGTTCACATAATTCTGTAAAAATATGCGGGTTGGAGTCTAACCTGTGCCAGAACTCTACTTAAAAGTATTCTTCTGAATCATCTGTAAGTTTAATAACACTAAAATTGCTGAAAAGCTGCATATACTGCAAGTAAAAGGTAGTTTAGAGACTCAAAGTCGGTGTTATTCATCCTTCACTACTTAGGGATAAACCACTTCATACAGTCCCATTGCGGCACATAAACGCAAAAGCACAAAATTAAGCTTGGTCTTCTTAGGTTTCAAATTATAAACCCAATCAATAGAGTCAGTTCTTTTAATTTTAATACTTGTAGTTAAAAATTTGTGAGTATTCAATAAAAAGTAGTTCATATAATTTATTTGTATTAGAAATTTGATATCAAATTAAGATGATATATGAACTACAGTTTAATTATTTGAGAAGATTTTTATTATCTAAGCCCGATATTAACATTTCCTTTATTGAATTCATATTTTCAGAAAATAGTTGTTGAGTTGAGACAAAATGGAGAGCAACCCTCTCAACAGTTAGCACTCCAATATTCGGGAATTTAAAATTTAATTGAGAATCAAAGGTGTGGTTCATGACATCTGCTAACACCCTATAGAGCAAAACCTGAGAGATTTCACATACATTACATGCTTTTCTCCATTTAGATCATAACTTCTCAATTATATAGAAATGCTTTTATGTAATGTTTATGCAAATTATTTAACAAGAACTTAATGAAATATTTTATTAATGAATTACTGAAAATATAGTTCATGTAATTAAAAATGTTCTCACATTCCTATCAAACCTTTCAACTATTTTCGATTAGAACTATAGTTTAGGTGATGACAAAATTTCTGAACTTTTTATTTAATTTATTGAAACGAGAATGAAAAAGAGGGAAAAATATAATAAATGGTTTAATAAATAGAGTAAATGTAAGTTTACATACCTGTTAAAACAAGTGAAACCCCAATTGAAAAGATGCAAAACGCTTGAAATGAGAATCTAATCGTCGATAGGTGCGAAAAACTCATCATCGACTTTATCATTTCAATTTTTGATTTCGATTTAATTTTATCGGCTTAGGTATTCTTTTTCAATCTTTAACACTTCATAAATAGCATAAATATATACTTTAAAGACGACTCTTGATTGCACTTTAATATCGATTATTTTTGCAATAATTTTATTATAGAATTGAATGAAAAATCTTAAACACAATATCGTTTAACTTTCTTTCAATGAAAACTACAAATCTTTCAAACTATTCATAAGACGAAAAAATGATATTTATTTCCTTGCAATTAATTTATTAATACTATTATAGTATCATTATATCAGACTAATGAAGAGCCTGTATGAGCATAAAAGCAAAGTCTGGAGTGAAAGGTAAAAACTATCGATGGAATGGTATGTGCGGTATGACTGTAGGACTGACTGTCGTGTGCAATGATTGGTTCTTCTGATTGGTGCTTTTCTCATCATGCATTGTGATGCAACGCAAACTTAATATTGGCATTCTATCACTTTTTGCATTGAGGTTACAGGTGAGTCTCACCACAAATTCAACCAATTCTACTTTTTTGCGTCAACGCGTAGGAGTCATGGCTTTCAGACCATTATGTTGTCATTCTTATTATTCAATATTATAACTTCGCCAAATTTATTAGCCATCAATTTGAGAATAACGCATATGTAAATGACATTTTAATATTTCAAATGTATTTATTGTAACTCATTATATTATTCTTGAGTGTTTCTTAATGTTTATGATGAACTAGTTATTCAAAATTCCCGTTTCAATAATAGTTACATTAATTAATGACTGCTAAACTATATCATAGATATCGAATTTAATTTTATCCGAAAATTAAGACTTTTATTTCTTTTGAGTCAATAATATCCAGATAACTATATTCAATGAGAAAACATTTTCTCTCATATTTTCGCACAATTCGACGATTTTCATCCAATTAACCCCAACTCTCATCCCATAAATTCGTGCAAAATATTTCAATAGATGGTATGAACTCATTATATTATTCTAATGATAAATCATTTTCCTATTGATCGTAGTATTGTAGTATTCAAATCATTATGAAAAGGAAAGATGCTTTTTTCAATACATGAATATGAAATGACTCAACTATTGAATAATATAACGAGTGATCCATTTATAAGGACCGTATAATTTTTCATAGAGTTGTACTTTTTATTAAATAGAATATTAACATGAGTTCTCTGAGATCACGCAGTTTGACACCATTCGACTTCTTCATATGAAAAACAATGTCTATGCCTCCAAATTTGAATTAATTGAAATAAAATATTAAAAGCAATGTAGAGATGAATTGTGACAACTTTCAACATATAAAGTAATACGAAATTTTCAAACTTCATTCTGTAATTTTTTTTATATAATGAATGTTAATTGAAATATTAAATACGCCCTTATAATTGAATCACTTTACAATTTTCCCTTAGATTCAAATAATATACAAGAATAAGTCATATTTCATTTACGAATATCACTCATTTCATAAGAAAGTTTTAACTTAACAATCACTGATTTATTATTTTACACATTAATAGTCAAGTAAATGTGTTTTTATCAATTTCAACTAATAGAATCTGAATATGAAATCGGTTTTTATCTATAACTATTATAGTTTCTGCTCTGGGTATGGGTCAATCATTTTTTGAAACCCTGTACATACAATCATAGAGTTAAAGGGCTTATCCTGATCTACCGTGGATTCTCATTTTTGTATATTTGCGATAATTAATAAATCATGAGAGCTTTTTGCGATTTTGTGCATTCATTTCCATCTTAAATGTTTAGAAATCATGTAAGAAATCTGAATTTTATACAGTGTATCGATCATATAATAGATGAACATTTGATTTACATTTTAAGCCTTTTTACAAATAACGACAGAAAAACTATGAATTCAACTTCAAATGCTTATGTGAAAAAAGTTCGAACAATATTCTTAAATAACAAATCGAGAGCCATAGGAAATATAATTTGTTAATTTGAAGATCATATAATTTTATTTTCATTGATGGAGTTTCTCTATCTCAACAAAAAGTTTTATTCGAAATAAATTTTAATGCAATAAATGATAGGGAAAGCCGAAGAAAAACATTTAAAACAATTGCATTTTAGAGGATTTTTGCAAATTAGGTCTCAATAAATCTTTCAAATGGGAAAAACAATATTAGACTTAATATTTGTTTTTGATGACTTTTAAAAATAAAAATTACAAATTGTTTTCAAAATAATTTCAAATAAGTATCGAATCATTTCGTAAGTCCTTTCAGTCAATACTATTAACTAATTCGTAAACAGTTTTGGACAGAAAACAAACATACAGTGAGTTATATTTCCTTTTTCTACACTTAAAATAACAAGTTTTTCAACTTATTGATAGCTTTATTGATGAGACAATTTTCCAAAAAGATTTAATAAAAGAGTTTTGAGTTGAATCTCGATTTCTAAATTATGATCATATTTCTTGCGTAATATTTCTTACAAATAGCTCGAAAGCTATGACGAAAATATATAAATTGATGGATATTACACTTTATCAGTTAAGTTTAAACTTTTAATATATTTTCAAAGTCTTTTCGATTGCTATTAACTTCTAGTAGTGAAAAAAGTATAAGTTAATAATGTTTCTCCGATAAGAGAATCATAAGAAAAGAGTGGTAAATAAGATAAATAACAAACTAGTGAAGAACTTAAAGGACATATTTGATATGCGATAATCGTTTCCGAAACCTATTGTAAGTTCAGGAAATGGATTCAATGAGCGAAACGTGTTATCATCGAAGATCATATTTAGTCAAAACGGTAGTTCGTTTATGGTTATAATCAAAATCATAAAAAGCAATCGACAAGTTTTGGTATTTTAGTCTTTGTGCAAACTACAAATTTTTTCTCAATCAGTTCATTTAGAACATTAACATTTGGAGTTGGTGTTATTATTTCTAAAAAATACGATAATATGAGGAAACGTACATTTCATTAAAATACTAACGAGTAAGTTATATGCATGAAATCTATATCATAATAACGTGTACAGTATTCTATGCTATGAAAAAGAAAGAGTTCATTCATTAAATTATCATTTGTTATCATTATAAGCAAGAACGAGTTGAGTCTCATGCTTAGTTTGCAACCATCTTCTCCTTCATTCTTCTCCTTATGAACTCTTCCGTTTTAATCCCTAAGTTAGTTCGGAACACTTTCCTTCTTTCCTCATTTTTATGATGTTTAAATTTGCCAGTCATAGGGTTGGGAAATCACGCGTCAAATCCTTTCGTGCGTAATATTACGCCAAATTTTCTGTAAAATTCTGTAAAAATATGTAAAATAGGTGTCCAAATCTTTTTATTAGATATTACAAATTCAATTCTACATTACTCTTGATATCATCTTCAGTATCGTTATTATACATTTGAATATCATTTCTAGAATATAGACTAGTTTGAACAATGCTATGGTTTGAACAGTCAAAAATCTTTCTACACATTTATTCAAAAGCCTTTTCTATCTTTAGAGTAGAGATGAATATCGGGCTCGGGCGGGTTGGACAGAGCATCAGAAATGTCGGGTTTGTTCGGGCCTAGAAACCCCGAATTTTATGCATGTAAAATTGTTGGGCGGTCCGGGTTTGAGGGAAAAAAGTCGGGTTCGGGCTAAGCCTTAAGCTGAAAAAAGTCGGGCCAAGCATTTGAGTGAATTATGTCATTTTAGAGAAAACACGAGCAAAATATGCACTGATTAGTCCCACAGAATTCACAACATTTTTCGCGATATCGTATGCCTTTAGGGCAAACTCATGCTAAGTTCGGTTTCTAACGAAATGAATAGCCTGAACATTATTAACATAGGCATTACTAGTGACCCCTCAGACGTCAATACTTTCTAATTGTAATTATATATAAACATAAGTCAGTCTTCGTATATCGAGAAGACCGATCACACGTTTAATAAATTAATTTAATGTATAATATAAAGTATAATCATATGTTTAATAAGTGTAAGCCTGTATGGCATTAATAAACGTAAACAACAATAATTAATAAGTTAATAAAATCTGATAGCCTATTAGGCATTAGTGAAAGTAAATTAATAATTAAATGCTTTGCGGCAGTAATCGGTTGAAAGCACTTTTAAGATTTTGAGAGTTATTTCAAAAATTCTATGTTTTGGCAGTGTTTAAATGTTTATGAATTCTCAAAATATCATTTAATAGAACTAATTGGATCAACATTAGAAAATGTAAATTTAAAACTAATCATTTTTGCGAAAAAATTGCAGTTTAGAACTTCAAAAGGCATAAATTTCACTTAACTGATTACTGCCGCAAAGCATTTAATTATTCAATAATTAACGTAAACCGGAAATCAGATACCCTCGTGTACGCGCACTATCTATACCACATGCATCAGCAATTATTTTCATTTATGAAATTTCTTATAACACTTTCAAGTTTAGTTTTAACCATTTTTAAATAGAACATGCCTTTTGTGGATTGAAATATGGAAATCAAAATAATTAGAATAAATGGTGACAGTGAGAATTTCGCCACTCAAGTGTAGTTTTCTGAAGAGTGAGTGTAATTTTGCGTAATCTTACGTAAAATTATAGGTGTAAAAATCTCGTAATTACACTCTGTCCAACCCTAGCTCAGGAGTTATCTGTTCCGATTATATAGGTTCCGTTTTGCATTCGTAGAAAGTGAAAAAGCGCTTATTAGAAGTATTGAAAATACTAATAGCGCTCAACTTTTCAATTATAAGATCTGTGAGCGTCCTTGACGATCGTTGCTATGTACAATCGGAACAGATAACTCCTGAGCTGGCAATATATTTTTCTGCATCATTTAATTGCAAACTGTATTTGGATTATATAGAAATAACGCTGGATTTAAGGAAAGTTCGTTGGGATGATCTCTTATCTTCTCTTTCTTCCACTGAAGGAGTCAAAAACATTTCCTTCAAATGAAGAACTTCTTCTCCATTCTGTTGAATCCCTGATAGTTCCTATTCCCGAACGAAAGTTTCGTGCGAACTAAATATTAAAAAGAAAGCTAACTTTCATTTTACTGTTCAGTTTAATGTTAATCTCATAAGAAATAATGGATTTGAGATTAACAGTAATTCTTTGTTTGAACTGCTCTTTATGTTCCATATAAGCAAAAGCACAAACAATGAATAAGCAATACTTCTTGATAACCCTTATTGGGACGATAGTCAATGCAATACCAAACAGACAAATTTAACAGAAGATATTCTTGATTCAGTTTAATTTCGTATAAATGTGTTTTATTTATATATGGGTTGTCTTATATAATAAGAATATTTCATTATTTTCTTGCCGTAAAGTCAAAATGAGTTGACGATCACTGTTATAGTTAATGTTTTATTAAGTAAATGTAATGAACATGAATCCGAAGAAGTGTTTTAATCAAGATTATTAATTATAACAGCATGAAAAGCGATATTTTTAGAGAAACCACAGAACAAGTGGTTCAATCCGGAAATTTTGAATTATTTTTGCTTTTATACTTTAGTGCAAAACCCTGTCGTATCCTAACTATACTATTGTCAACATTTAATAAAACTTCATTGCTTTTAAAATATATCAATATCAAAAAGTAAATAGAGTGCTAACAAGTTTTCTAACATCGGTTTACTTTGACTTATAGACATTTTGTGTTTCCTACTTTATAGTTTCTTTCTTTATTTTTCAGTTTATTTTTTTCAAAAATCAAAAGTATGTCAAATGGGATTCGATTCAAATTTCCAAATATATAGATTTTTCATTACTTTAGTGAATGTCTAAAATGTTGACAATAATTTTAGTACAATGTTTGAAGTGATTCAATTAAATTTTCGTGACATGAATTGCTTTGTTAAAAAAAAGTAATTTTAAACTTTAATAGGTTTCCAAAATTTTTCAAAATTGAATTTTTATTTATTTTCTAAGATTAAAAAGAGTCAAAAAAAGTTTTCTTTTGCTGAAAATGTTTAAAAATGAATGCTAACTTAATGGTTATTGTATATACACTACTGTACAAATGCTATATTAATACATTCTCTATTTGATAACTAAGCTCTCGAAATATACTTATTTGAAGATATAAATCAAATAACTGACTCCGTTAATGACATCAAAGAATTTATAAAAAAATCAATTTAATGATAAAATAATTACATAAATTTCATTAATACAAAATAAGTCATTTCTCTAAAATGATATACTGGCGAAAAAGCATAAACAGATAAAGTAAACCTTGTAATGAACAGAACAATATTAAATTTTATCCATTAATTTCCCAAATGAGACATTAGCCTCAAACAAGAAAAGCATTTTGTATTTATATAGTTATGTAGAAGATTTGAGTGCTAATTGTGCACTATCCATATCAAATGACAACAATAAAATTGATAACTCACTGATACTAATTACATAATTTACAACTTGAATAGATTTTGTAATTCAGTTTCCACTACTGACAAATAAAAGCACTCAAAAATATAATTGATTATTCATAAGTTTGTTACAGAATTACAATAAAGCATTTAGAAATTATATTTAAAATAAGTATTCCTAACGAAAAAATTAGCATAAAAATGATTGAAAAATAAGCTAAATATCTAATATAATATGCAGCAATTTTATTAATATCAGACATTAATATTATCAAATGAAATACAGAGGGAGTTTAACAATCACATTATGCAAAGATTTATCATTGATATTTGTTGAATTCGCAAAAAGTGATGATTTCCTAATAAAAAGTATCTATATGAATGGACGGATTCTAAAGTATCAGGTCTCAAAGATCTGAAGAGAAAGGCCTTCGTTTGCGCTTCAATACTGTATCAAATAAGGCTTATCAATAGATTTTGTAGTTAAATTAGAGTTAATTTTCTCATTAAAGATATTCACCACCTTTTCATGAATATTTAATACCAGTTTAACCAAAATATAAAATTAAAATCTGAAAACCGGTTAACTCAAGATAGGATACTTTAGAATCCATTCATTCATATGTGAGCCTTATTTAAAAAAGTTGCAGCTGTAAAGACACTTTCTTACATGACATAATTTGCAATCTGGTAATACAGCCAACAATTATCGACCAAATAGAGTTCTTCAAAGAAGTTCGAGCTTTGAAATAAATTCCTAACGAAAACTATAATAAATATAACATATCATATGCTTAAATTGTTTTGTTGAAACGAAAGCCTTGTTTATTGTATTGATAAAAGAAAACGGTTAATGGAATGAAGAGTTCAGTAAACTGAGAACCTTTTATGAATGTCAATGCTTCTGATGAAATAAAAGCTAAGAAATGCAAGTCATTGATACTAAATTACAAGAAATTAGATTTCTATTTAAACAAACAAAGTTTCTGACATACATGAAAACTAACAATTGCGAAACTATTTCTCAATCATTAGCGTTTCTTTTCAAAATTTGGTGCCTTTAATTTGCTTCATAATTGATATTTGATATCGTTTGCCAAAAATGAAAAATGAAATATCAGGTATTGGAAAAATACTAATCATTTATTGTATGCAATTATGCATATAATTTTACAAGAATAGCGTGCGTCTGCCATACAAATAGTCTCTTGATTGAGAGCACGTACAAAAGCAATCATCAAAGCATGAATGTGTTCGAACATAATTACTTTGTCATAAATAATGTGAGCGAATATAAGTTATAACAGCATATTTATAGAGGTATCTATTTTTACTTAATGCTTAACAACTACCTCTTTGATATTTGAATTAATATGATCTTTTCGTAGAAGAGTTAAATCATCAGTTGAATATATACACAAATCCAAAAGCATATGCATTAACAAATTGTTCAGTCAGTTATGATGAGAAGCTATTATAGAGAATATTTTAAGAGATCCGGTATGAAAATTAATCTATGAAAAGGCACGAATCAATTTCACTTAAATTTCAAATAATCTCTGAAACAAAGAAACTATCGTCTTTACATATTATTGACAATTCTTTTATAGATACTAATAATGGTGAACATCACTGGCCATAAACTCAATTTAATGGGGTGCTCAAATTAATTGTGATTAATAGGAGGTCATTTTTAGTTCAATTTAAGGTAAATATAGTAACTTAATCATTGGACAACTTGAATTGATTCGAGCTTTGAATTTTAATTAAAAGTCACTTTTTCCGCAAGAGTAATCAATTTTAGTTTATTTCTAAATTTCAATTATTCAAATTTGATTTCCAAAAAGATGTTATTCTTATTTTTAATTTATTGCTTCTATTACTGCATCAGACGTCGAACTCAAGTATATATTAATTTGAATAAAAGACTTATTAAGTTATTTTGCTTGACTAACATCGCAAACAAATACTTCTAATAATAAAGTAGGCTTCAGGCGAATTACGAGTGAATGCTGGAAAAAGTTCAACATTACTAAAAGTTGTAAACATAAACGTAATTATTTCAAAGAAATCATTTATTGCATACTATAAAACAAGTGGTTCATTGAAATACATTTTTATTATTTAGTCATATAATGATAATAAGTTTATTGTTAAGTTGTTAGGAAACTAAGCGTTTAACCAGAATTAATAATACAGCTCTTGAGAATTGAAGCTTTTGCTACTAAACTAAATTGGATTCTTAACCTGTGTAAATATAAGTAGATTAAATAGAATTATTATTCAGTTGAACTATTTTTCTTTGAAGAAGTAGCCTCAAAAAACTTAATCAAATCAATTCGGTAAATGAAAGAGAGCATAAAAACCAAAATTGAGCCTTTTATTAGTTTTCAAAAATAATTCTAAACTACAAGAAAACCCACTCAAAAAATGATATATGAATTCGGGACAACATATAATACTAGTGTTAATAGATTTGAATAATGTTAGTTCAATATAAAATTCTAACAAAATATTAAATTTTGAAAAATGTTATTTGAATAAAATTCCTAATTTTAAGACTAACAATATATTTCAAATAATTCCTGCAAAAAGAACACTCTTTTATCAAATTTTTAGTAAATAATCAATAAAGTCTTTATCTGCTTTTCAGGCTTTTAAAAGTTAATTCATAACTCATTAGTAATGAAAATCACTATGAGTTGAATAGATATCAAAATGCGTTGTCAATAATTTTTGTAAAAGAAAATCCATTGAATAAGAGGCTGAAATTTGTATCTTAAATACACTATATTGTGTTATTGATTATATCTTACAATGAAGTTAATTATGAGTTCAAACTATGATAAGATGATGGTTTCTATGTTTTATTCATTACACTCAATATAGTATTGAATCCAATGAAAATTATTAATATTTATGTGTTCTTTTTGTAGGAATTGTTTGATTTAATACTGGTATCATTTCGCTCATCAGTAAATCAGTAAAATTGATGTTCAAACTTCCCATAGATTCAATCTTAAAGTTATTACGACTATTGATTTTCAATGAAATTTTGACATGAAAATTGTGAGGAAAATGCATTTTTATTGTTGATATACAAAAATTATTATTCATAATATGTTTGAGATTCAGAAAAATAAAATCTGAAAAAAATATATAGTAATTACTGGTCTATTCACAACTCATTAGTTTAACAATTAACAGAAAATGATTGCTCGAAATCAATTATTCTTAATCCCAACAAATTCAACTCTAAGAAAAATCATTTTTTTCCAATATCTATAGAATTATTTTTTCTGTTCAAATGAAATAAATTCGTAGTTTATATCTATTTTGGAGTAATTTAAAAAATTTTCAAATAATCTCTGGAAAACTCATTGCAAAAATCATTCAAAACCAACTTCAAAACCAAAATAACAGTGGATTCGTTAATGAATATAAACATGGAATAAAAAATACCTGAATATTACAATGAGTTTGATTTAAATGATACGAAACGATGCATTTCATCCTTAACGACTCATGCAGTATATGAAAATATATTATGAAATAATAAAATAAAAAATGAGTTCTATTTGTTATTCATTTGCGGTAATCAAAGCATTGACTAAAGAAAAAAACTGATAAAAAATAAAATAATTTGTTGCTTTGGGCAATGTTTCATTTGTTTAGTTTACATATACAATGAGTTTATCATTCTTGTTAAACTTTTTATGGGATAGGAAAGTACGGAACTTGAATCTTATTCTTTTCCGCTCAGATCAAAGGATTTGAGTCATTAATTATTTTTGTCTTAAATTGGAGTAGATTTTGCTTAAGTACTAGTATTAGACCTCAAAGGATGGCATTTAAGATTGGTTTGAAACAAATGATTATTTAAGTTCGATTAAATCCTTCGCAATTAATTTTCATCTGTTTAGACTATAACTAATTTGTAAACTATATCTGTAGAAGCATTAAATTTGTCACAGGAATAAAACTTAATTATCTAAAGATAGTCTTAAGTATTTCACAGATACAAAGCATAAACATAATTCTTATGACAATTTTCCCGATGACTAGAGATTTCTTATTGAAAATTCTTTATATTTATTATTATTAAATTCATTATAAATAGAATCATTCAGACAGTCGCTGATGTATTCTTAAAATAAGTTTTAAAAATACCGAAATTAGCAATTCTTAGATATAAATAATAATTTGAACAAATTTTTTGAATATAAAATCGGTTTTGCAATTATTTGGCTTTTGTTATTATCCCACATATCGTCCAATTGTTCAAATGATTCAATAGAATTAATTATTAAATAAATATAACTTTATAAGAGTAACAAAATTTGAAAAACATATTTTTTAAATATTAATCCATTTAAAAAATAAATTATTTATAGAATAAGAAGAGAGAGAAGAAGATTTAAAGCAAACTTTTCAATACAAAACAGATGATGCGCTTGAGTTATTCTTAATCCAAAGGTGTGCACATTTTTCCAAAAGTTCTCATCTCAATATCAAAATATACATTTATATGCATGAAAGATAATGGAATATATATATAGGGGTAAGACTGGGATAACATATCATTTGAGTGAAGAGTTTATGCTTATGTTTATTTTAGAAATGCAAAGACAAAAACAAGTGGGTTTTGCCTTTGGATTGAAATACCTGTAATCGATCTCTCAATACAAACAGAAAGATTGAGAATCTATTACTTAAGATATAAATGAAAAAGAGTGCGCATATAGTTATGTCAACTCATATACATCATAGTCCTTATAGACTCTATTCTTTATGCCTGACTTACTCACGAATGCTTCGAATCTTATAAACTTAAAAAACATGACCTAAAGCTATCAAAAATAAAGACTGAACCACAGATACAAACATTCATTAAAAACATTCTAAATTATTGTTTTTAAGGAAGATTTTTCAATGTATTAACTTTTTTTCTCTTAAATTAGAATTTATTTCATTGATTTGGCTGAGAATGAAGTGTTGAAAGCCATTGTCTAGTAGTAGAGCAAACAGACTTTGTGCAAAGCGGACAGCGAATCATGAGTTGCTTTGAACAGATTTCGCCCGAATCGATGTGATCTTTAACTATTTCTGCGATTCCATTAATAAAAGACGGGTGAATGTTAGGCGCCGGACATCGCCTTATGTTCTCTATTTTCAACTATCAAATTAAATTCAATGTTAAATTAAATATTAGTGACTATAAAAGTGAGTTTTTGTGCTTTTAACAGTTTTTTAAATGAAAAAAAGAATATTTAATATACCTCTTCAGCCAATTCCTTTCCATACTCTATATCTAATTCATGTAAAGTTTCAATGTGTTCATTCACAAAAGATATCGGAACGAGAATGAAGTTTTTGTAACCTTTTTGTACAAATCCTGAAAATTTCATTTAAGAAAAGTTAATAAGTTTTCAAAACATTTAAGATTTTACTTTTATATTTTCATTTAAATACAGTTTAATTTTGTGTTCACTTATTTAATATTCATAAATAAGCCTTCGTTTAAGTTTTTATTTATTCAATCGATTAATAAGAAATTTGACGAAGAATTTGATAAAACAATTTTGAAAAGAATTAAACCCTTGTTTAATATCTGACACAAATTTTGATAAGATTTAAATGAGTGTTTTGTTTTTCAAATAAAGAGTTTTTGGGTTGAGCTTAGATTCGAAATAAATTTCGAGACAAACTGAACTTTAAATGTAAAGCTAATAATCTATTTTCCGAAAGAGTATTTCATTGAATATTAATTATTATTCATTTTATAAACCCATTGGAAAGACTTTAAATTCATAGCAATACAAGTTTGCGATGAATTATTTGGATGTTATAAAAGACGAAAAATATATAATCATTGCATTAAAGCCTAGATTTGATTTTTGAAGTGAGAACTAAGCGCAGGACAACTCAGTCTTTGTATAAATTCACTTAACAATAATTGAAATAACTTTTCATATATAGCATTCATAATTGAAAGTGAAATAAATCAATAATTCTCCAAAATTATATAAAAAGTAATTTTCTAGTTTTCAAAATTACTGTACTTTAAAGCAAAAAATATTAACTTCAATGAATAGTATTAAAAACTTTGTGTTTTATTTTGAGTGCAATAAACGTTGAGAATTAATAGTAGGATACCTTTGAGTGCATCATCAGTTTGTGGTGCGAGCCATGAGACGGGACCCACTTTTGATTGCCAGACAAGTCTATACGGATACTTGAATTGAAGCGATTCCATAACTTTGACAACAGTAGCGCTCACTTCAGTTGAATAACTGTCTCCTTTATTCACTGCCTGAACAGTTTCATAAATATATTTATATTATTATCTTTATTATCAAAAGTTTATAATCAAATAAATTAATAAACTTTTATTACACTCATAGGCAATGCGTGTGCGGAAAACAGGATTAAAATTTGGTCTTTTTTTGATTCGGGAAAGGAATCGATTTCTTTTTTAATCAAATGGACGAACGCCTCAATGAGTCCGTTATGTGTTGGCCACCGGTCTATAAAAGTCCACCGCATTGTCGGATGACTATTGAGACCAATCTTTTGTATATAATGTTTAGCGATAGCATTGAAACTACTTCCAGATGTACTACAACTGTATTGAGCGTATTGTGAGAAAGCAATTGCATTCTTCACTCCATCTCTGTATGAATTATCAAAATTAATAATAGATTCAAAGATATGATAAAAGATATAAATTAATATATTTAATGAACGTTTTATAAGACCTTTCCATAGCTTGAATCGCGTCTTCAATTAATGGATTCGCATAACGAAACCCCAAATAGAACTTATGCGGAGCTGTCTTTGGACTGATTTTGTCCAAAATATTAATCATAAGTAGTCCTTGTTTTTCAGTCCATGACCTGATCGGTGATCCGCCGCCTATTTGTTTATATTTTTCAACAATTTTAGGAGTTCTTCGTTTGGCAATAAGTGGACCCAATTTACTGATAATATTTTATTTAACTCTTTAATTACTTTATGAGTCAATCAATTAGTAATACAATAAATCTTAAGTGAAATTCATATAAACTGTTGATAATAATGATTAATACCTTTGAGCCGGTAATGGAATTATGTCTTTATCAGTAAAAAGTCGTGTTAGAAATGGTTGAACTTCTTCTAGAGAGTCGGGTCCGCCCATATTCAACATTAATATTCCAGTTTTCACTTCGTTTCTCATTGTAACTGATGTTGAATACTTTGAAACGCTTCCATTCAAACATATTTTCACTTTCAAATTGAAAACTATTAGTAATTATATTGATATTCAAATAATACATACTTTTGTTGAATGAAATCATTTTTCGATTCATAACTTTAAACGACAAATATTTCATTATTGATATCTATAATTATTATTTTGTTGAAAATTTATTAATTAATAACTAAATTAAGAGTTGATTTAATATCTCAATAGATGTCATAAAATATGTCAAATAATAAAATCTTAGTTTAATTATTTATTATTTAATATTTAATGTATTCATAAAAAAAAACTGATTAATGGAATGAAAGCCACGTTTACAGCAATACTAAACTTACTATTCATTCATATATTAGTATTATTTGTAAACATTAAAAACTCATTGATAAATATCAATAAATATCGCATAAATACATCAGTTTTAAGGTCGTAATTATTTAATTTTAAAGAGGTTAAGAGATAAGGGATGGAAATTTTGAGCAAGGTCATTATTTTACGACCTCATACACAATAATATATGTCGAATAGCGCTGTCCAGCGGTTCCCGACGAATCAATTTTCAAAATATACTTTCATTAAGTTCTATAACAATTCAAATGTTCTTTTTTTCAATTGTTAAATAATTAATTAGAAATCATAGTTATCTTGACTTTCAATGCAATTAAATATATTGTTTATAAATTAAATGCGTTTATAAAAAATAGAGAAAAAACAAAAATTATTCATATTATTTGAGAATAAGTTTAAACTGTAACTAAAAGTAACTAAAATAGTATAAAATAGTTATTATTTAACAATTTTATATTTAAACTCTTTTAATATGTTTCGAAAACAGCAATTAATTGTGAATTGTCATAAATCTGATTTAAAGTTAGCTCAAAAGTTTATACTAACTTATAGTCACTTCTAATTTCAGACTAAACTTAACTTTATATTAATTGAACAATATATTGATATTGTATAAAATGTGTATAACTTTTGCCTCAATTACTAACAACTATTGTGTTTTATTTGTCAATTATTAAGAATTTATTCATTAATAGACACATACTTTAATTTATTATAAACATCAATAAATATGTGATTAAATTCCAATATTAATCTGTTTGATATCATGTCCTGTTTTTTTTAACTATAAATTGAAGCAAAGAATGTTAACATTAGTTAAATAATTGCTTTTCTAGTATTGATATTTGTTATCGAAGAGGCCTCTTATCGAGAGGTCTTATCAAATAAATTGAACGCACACTTTATCTGACGAGTGAGTTATAATATGTTAAAACTTGTAAATAAGTTCCGAACACATTTGTTAGTTCTATTTAATATTAATAAAGATGATTATAATGTTACTAATGCTCAAATCGGAATTTTTGATCCTAAGTCAATAGTGACTTATTTTGAAATAAAACTTTTGTAGTTTTTGAGCTTTGAATAGCAATAAAATGAGTAAAAATGAAGTTATGCTGATTGAAATCCTAATCCTGTACCACAAGAACATCCCCATTAATTGTAAAGCGGTTATGTCAGGTGACACTACAATACCTGACAATAAGTATACCAATTATGCCTGTTATACAACTTTTTAAAAAGTCAAATATTCGCGAACTTTTAAAATCAGATTTAGTAAAGAATTTGATGACCAAACAAAATATACTTATTTCCGAATTGAGGGTCGATTCTAAAGATCAGGATTTTTCTAATGAGTATAACTTTGAGCGTTATCTACAAATATATGTTAATTATAATTTCTAGTTTTGATAACTTGGGGCGCAATTAGTTTTTCTTCTTATCAATCGATTAAAAGAATTTTCTTTTGAAATACCATTTGCTTCGATTGATTTTTTGTATCACTTTCAAGGATTTATTCTATTTTTTTGACTATTTATTTTTATATATTTTATGCATTAATATTTGAGTTTTTTGAGGGCAGAAGAATGATATCGTAATGGGTGTCAACTTGTAATATACATAATGTGTTATGTTAGATATCAAATCAAAATTGAAATATATTAAATTTGATCGTAACAAACATTTGTATGTAATGCATATGCTTTAAAGACAATAGCTTTTGATTCATTCGACCCCTTTTTAAATATGTTCAACACTTATAATAAATGATTTCAAGAAAGTACAAACAAGAACTTCTTTATGTATCAGAAGATCTCATTTTTCTCTTTTCAAAAAATTTATTCAACAGAATCAAATTTATTGTCATTGAGATTCAATTTTTATCATTTGCTGTTTTTTGTTTTTTCAATCAATTGTAGAATTTAGAGAATTAAAAGTAAGTCATTTAAATGAATTTATTACAAATTTATATTTGAAATTAACGCCTTTCCAAAGGGTTAATAACTGTTTTCGTGAAAATGCCTAATTATGCCTATTATGCAATATTTTGAGATCAGTGTCTTATATGAAAATAATGCATGAAATAGTCAAATAAAATTAAAATTTTGGTTCATTAATCTTAAATTTCATGATAAATTTTGTCTGAACTTTTTAAATAAAAACTTAATAAATATTTATCGCGAATGAACCATAACTTTTAATATGTTGAAAGAGTTTTATATTATTATGAACTATACCTATACAACAAAATAGACTTATCATTTAGAATTTTGTTGTATTTTTGGTTTCATCAGTATATGAAATATATTCAAAGATTTCAATTATAATTGAAATTTTACTAATAGAATCATTTATTGAAAGTATTAAGAAGAAAAATATCTCTTTAATTTATTTAACGTAAAGAATGTTTATTTTTAATTAATAAAGGAATTTATTAAGAAAAGTCACTCCACCAGTTCAAAAGCGCTTAAAATTTCGAAATTATTGAATTTAAAAGCTCGAATTCCTAAAAATATGATGAATATTCACCCAAATCTATTAAACCTTATGTATCGCCTGCGCAAATGTTAGATTACACCTGCGCCAAATTCTTTGCTATAAGGGGCGTACCTTCTCTTCATTCTATATGTTTACATGACATCTAAACTTAGATACGGGACAAAATAGTTTAAAAATCCTGTCAAAAGCTATTCTATTATAATATAAAGTAATATTTGCAAACCAAATATTTCAAATAACGCCCAGTTGTTAAAAAAAATCATTGGTCGTGAATCAAACTATTGCTAATTAACTAGAGAAAAATTTTATTTGTCTAAAACAAATTCATTTTTATGAATATTAAAAAAAAAGCTAAAAGTAGACAAAAGTAATTTAGTATTTCCGGGTCCGCCACTTATAGATACTCTGTTCACAAGTACACAACTGAATAGAGGGTCTATTCTATACCTGTAGAGTGTAATAAAGAGTGTGTAAAGCAGTGTAAGAGTGTGTGATTATAGCATAGCTGCATAGACATTGGTAAAGCTGATACCTGTTTTGTACAGTCAAATGTTGCTATAGGTAACACCTAAGTCTCAGGTATTTGGAACAGCAACTCCCGAAGATCGCCATTTTGGGTGGTATTAATGATATAGTCATGTTATAGCCAGTGATGCCGTTTTAGTTAAAACTTTTTTTATGCAAACTATGAAATGTGATGTGAAGTTCATTAATTTATACCAATTACAGGTTTGTCGTCAACACTTTATTTTTCTTATTAACTTTTTTAGTGTCCATTATTTGTGCATTTATGGCAATCGCTTAGTGCATAACTTTGTTGTAACACAATTTAGTGTAAACTCATAACAGTTATTATGATTAACATAAACTTATTTTAATTGTTTCGCCTCTTCCTCTCTCTTAACTAATAAGTAGCATAATATGTCACATCACTAACTCTTCATTTTATTAACTATCGTATATATCGTAATCTGAGAGGTGTTTTCCTAAACTAGTAAAACCAAAATTCTAATTTCTCAAAAATACATATATAGTGTTCGCCCACATTGTTATAACTGTGTCTTTAACTGTAATTAATATTTTGGTGATTTTTAACACTTTTAGCCTTTTCTGTTCTAAAGTGAAGTGAATTATTTCAATGTTGAAAATTCAAAATGACTTTACTTAACACGTAATAATTTGAAAACTATTGCATAGTTATTATGTATGTGAAATTCGTGAACTTTTGTGGATTTTATTAGAGTTTTTATAGAAGTCTTAAAACAATTTGAATTGAGTTCTAATCTAAATATTAAAACAAATACAGGAAGTTTTGCTGAACGTGCGAAGTCATCATAATTGAGGACAATATTAGAATTTGTGCAATATTTCTATTACTATTCAGAATTGATTGTCGGCTTTTGATTAGAACATAACTGATTGTTCATATATTAAACATAATGTCATCCTCACCACAAAATCAGGCACCGACTTATGCCGTCGAACATTTGGCCACATTCTCAACCAATTCTCCACAACAACAACAGACAACTCCAAGAATGGCATTACAAAGACTTTTTGCAATGGAAAAAACATCAGGTTTTATAAATAATTGAATTTATTATATTTTTAGTGTTAGTTTAAAAAAACCGTTTATTAACTATTAATATGCCATTTGCTATTATATCAATAGTTTTCGATTAAGCTATCAGTTGTGATAAATAAATCCTGACTTCTGTTTTGGCAAAACAATTCTTAAGATAATATTTTATAATCGAAAAAATTTATATGAATAGAGTTATGAAATTATCAGTTTTAGTTTTAATCAATTTTCTCATTCAATGCTTTCAGGCTTATATCTAAATGTCAGTGTATTTAAGAGATTATGAAAGACTTTGTGTCAAATAAATACCTATGATATGAACTTAATTTGTTTATTGATTAGTTCTAAGTATTTTTTTTACCAATCACTTTATAGGGATTTGGACTCAACGAATGGCCATCCAGTTAAAAGGTATAACTTATTGATTAGAAATATATATATAATGTGAACTTTGATAGAAGTGATAAAATGAATTAAATAATATGTAATACAATGTAATAAAAATGTGAAAATAGGAAATCATATGTGGATACTTGACGGAGAATCAAATGATGTGGTCGAACGCTTCCCAGTGACACTCATTCAACAGCCCACTGCTTTCAATGATCACAATCATATATATAATAATATATTAATATTTACAGTACAGCTTCCAAATGAAAGTCAAGGTAATCACAAACGATGCTTAACAGACATCATAAACACTGCTTTTATATGGCAATCAATTTTTAAATTGCATTCCTTTCATCCTTTCAGGCGAATTACATATATTTCAATGTGTTTCACATAATGCCATAAATATTGTTGAAGATATACAGCAATGGATGAGACATTTTGGAGTTATGTTTAATAGTGGGCCACAATCTGAGTCCTCTTTACCGCCAACAGTTAATGTCAATGTTAAAGAAACTGTTAGTGTTTTCAATCAAATCGCTGCACAACGTGAAAAGTAAGACTTTAATATTTAGGTTGTGATAAAATCATTGATTTATTAATAACACTAGAAAAGGGTCGTCACCGACTGGTGGGCCGACTTTAGGTCAGGGACGTATGGTTGCAAATCATGATCCAGATTCACGGTCTATAACGACGACGAGCTCAATAGATTCGAATCATCATAACGGTGCTCATCGAACAAACAGCCACGACCAGGTCTTACCATTTCTTACTTAAGCCTTACTCTGTCTTCATTTTAATATTTAATAATCTAAAACTGCTGTCTTTTTAGTCGTTGTCAAATGAACGCTATGTTTCCATTTTGAACCATTGCTTCGATGATATCGAGCGGTTTATAATTCGTTTACAACATGCGGCCGCAGCTCTTAGAGAACTTCAATTGAGGAATCATAGGAGACAAGGTTTCCATTTCAGTTAACTATCGAATAACTGCTTTTTAAATTCAAATATCGTTTACTTTCAATAGTTTTAATAAACTAAATCTGATATCATTTTAGGAAAAGGTGCCGCACATGCAGGTGATGGTCTTCTAGCAATACGCGCGCGCGGACCTAATGAAGAAGAATTCTTTGAAATATTGAGCAAATTTAAGTTAGCATTCAATTTATTGGCCAAACTTAAAGGTAAAAAAGTTGAAACCAAAACTCTTTCATGCGTTCTAATCAATAGTTCAATAATGATAGGCTGTATTCATGATCCGAACGCACCAGAACTCGTCCACTTTCTTTTCACTCCGGTATGTTATTAACTCTAATAACAAGAAAATAGATTAATAATTTTTTATGACTAATCGCATCATTTGTTTTGATCACATCACTAGTTGGCGATTATTATCGAAGCCGCCAGAAGTAACGGTACGTTTCATTCAGTTCTAAAAACTAATAGAATCTATATATTTATTCAGAAACTGACATATTTTTCTAACTGTACAAGAGTTTAGATATTTTTAGAAAAGAATTGAAATCTGTTCTACTTATAGAATATTTTGATTTTCAAACTTAAGATTGTTAACTGTGAATAATGAAATGTTTTAATTTGATTGAAGAGCCACCAATTGATCCATCGATAGTAGGAGTGCCTTATTTAAACCATGAAGCTATTGACTTACTTTCAAATTGTTGTACGAGCAAAGAATTTGATTTGTGGCAATCTTTAGGGCCGAATTGGGTTCAACCCATTAAAGTAAGTGTTAACTCATTTTCATAAAACTAATCACTTCATCAAAATCTCGCTACAATTCAAACTAATTCTGTTTAAGCACAACGCAAGACTTTCTACTTCTTATCAGCCTGTGTTCACTGACGGCTGGGCTCCAAATATTACAGAACCTGAACTCATTGGAATTACTTCAGAATCTGAACAAGAGGAAGATCAGGTTCCTATTCATGTACATCGAGAGGAAGCGATTATTCGCAACAGAAGAGATGTTAATTCGAGGGAATACCAGAGAGGGCCTCAATTCGATGACAGTGATATTGATGAGAATCACATCGATAACCGTCATATACAACACAGAGGTATTCTCACAACTGAATGTTTTTGATAGTGAAGTTATACTAATGAAAACTGAATTATTTATCAGTTTCTCCTTCAACTTCGTCTCATGCGACACAAGCGACACGAGTAGTTCGTGGCAATACTCCTCCGTCTCCTATTGATTCAATAGAACGCGATTCACCAACAGTTCAAGTCAATGAATTAGACCAATCAGAATGGGTCGCAGAATTACAAACACGAAATGCCAAAATAGTTCGCGTACTTTTTCCCCGCACTGCCAATAATGACAAAGAGTTGTCTGTCATTCGGTGAGCTTTTATTGTGATTATATTCAGTTGAATAAATAGTTAAATTGAATTTAATTGATGTGAATTAGCGGAGAAATACTTGAAATACTAGATGATTCACGTAAGTGGTGGAAAGCAAGGAACTGGAGGGGTCAAGTGGCTCACGTTCCTCATACTATTGTCACTGAATTAAATCAAACGACTAATGGAAGAGATAGAGATCCACATATTGGAAATTCATCGCCAAATGACGATTGGATAAGACGTGAACGACAAGGTAAAAAAGGGGAGTTTAGATATTTCTAAGGAATCATCATTTAATAGAATCTTCGAATCGCTAATGTTGTCATTTTGCTACCAATGTATGCGTCAATTCAACTATCGTTTCAATTAATTGTTGTTATTTGTAAATGCAATTTAATATGACATAAGGTATTATCTGTTTTATTATTTATAACTGTTATACTGCTATTTTCGGGGACAGTAGTTGTTAGCAAACGATTGAAAAGAGCTCAGCTTTTTAGGTGATCCATCACGTACAGTAAGTTCATGTTGGTATTAGTGGGTTATGAGTGTCAATGTCTTCAACAGGACAACTAAATCATAGCAATAAATCAAATACATTTTATATACAAATTATATACTGTAAACAAATCAACAAATATGTACAGTTATATAAAAACAATTCAAATCATGACAATTCAATACTAATTTTTAATTATATACATAACGGGTTTTTATAAATTATAAGTTTATTATATTGTACTACTTTTTTGACATCAAACTATTGACAACATTCAAGTGCCTTACTTTGTGCCTAATATATTGATTATAATAAACAAAGTAATTTTTATAAATTATTTTCATCAATTCCTATTGATTAATCATTCAACTTGTTCAGCAATAAATATTATTATTGTTTTTTAATATCAGATCATTTTTAGTATCAGTATAAATATTTCTAACTATGAAAAAGCATCCAAATTTTCCACTCAGATTCACGTCTTTTTTTGTTTAAATTGTAATTTGTTTTAGTTATTTAGGCAACAAATAAATTTGTCGTTAGTTGTAATTTATCAACAAACCATAAATTAATTTGGAGATAAACTTCTCCTTTGAAATAACACTATTGAAGAGTTTAGTAAAACAGTTTTGCTTTAATTCTAAAAGTTTACTAAATCAACAAACAATAGGGTTCAAAAACTTTGCATAATTCTTATTAAGTCTAAAGATGAATTTTATAACTTGCTATCAAATCTAAAAAATTTAAGTTTTATAAATTGATATTTTACATATTGACAAACATGAATTTTAAATTTTTTCTAAAATCTTAGAAAGCAATTTAATTGTAATAATTTTAGACTAAACTGTCTTAAAGTACTTTATGTCTAATGATCGTTAGGATCAGATCAACATGAAAGGGGAATAACAAGCTTTGCTTAAAATAGAAATACGAATAATAACACTAAATTTTCTTACATTAAAATAATAAATAAAATTAAGTGATATTTCTATCATCTTTGAACAGCTCTAAAAATTAACTAATGAATTGATTCGCTCTGTACTTATACTAATAATGAGTATTCTTCAAATTGAAACTCAATTACATATAAAAATCGAACAAAAGTATTTCAGCAATCATTGTATTATTAACCGAAATAATGTATAAACAATGCTAATGTTTGGTGATTTGTAATGCAACTAAATTTAAAGCTTAATTTATCTCATATTTGTATGGCTTCTCTGTTAATATTGCTTCACTTGCTTATAAATGCTGCATAAATGCACGTTTGCTTAAATAATTGATTTCTTTATTTTGCATGTATTGGTGTTTTGCTTATTGAATTTGGTGAACGGTTTTATTAAAATAATATAATGAATAAATTGAAGTTGAAGTTAAGGAAAGTCGAAGCGCTCTATTCGCTGATGTTCGTAAATTTAAACGTGATAGTGAACACGATGACGACCCGCTATATTCCATCCCTTTTAAGCAAAACCCATCACAAACGGTATTTCAATTAATCTTTTATAATTCAAATCATTTTATGCTCAAAAACTCTAATCCATCACAAACGGTATTTTAATTAATCTTTTATAATTCAAATCACTTTACGCTCAATTCAAATCACAATCAAAAGATCCCTCACGAACCTAAGTCACAATTTGTTGATCAAAATCAAAAAGTTCAAATCCATTTAAAGTCCAATCAAGTGCTCAATAGTCAATTACAAGAATCGATTCAAAGAACTTCTTTCAATACAAATGGAAAAACTAATTATTCAACAAATAGAGTCGATGGCTCTGAACAAGACGACAGACGTAGTGTCCAGAGCCAGATCAGCTTTCAAGACGAATTGACTGCAACTCTTAAAACTAGAAAAACAACTGTTAAAAATACTATTATTGACTCAGGTTTTTATTAAAATTTAGATTTATTTAATCTTTCAATACTTGACTTACGTTTTATGATATTTTATTTTTCGATCATTCACTTTAATATTAGGTCCAAATGGAGTGATAGTTGAGAATGAGAATAAAGAAAAAAGTGGTGAATTGACATTGGCTTCAGTGGTTGAACATTTGCACAGAAAAAATTTTCATCCAAGACTTGTTTCGAAGCTAACAGATCAGCGAAATAATCACAGTGACGTTGTTAAGTATTTCATGACTGCATCTAAACAACAACTTAGAGTAAGTTATTTTAATAACATATAAGCTTAGGTAATCAACTATTAGATAATAAACCTTACAATTGAATCAATTGTTTGAATGCGTTCACGCCTACAACCTATCATACAATATAAATATAATGGCAAATAACATATTTAGGTGTTTTGTTTAACTAAACATATATTAAGTTATTAATAATTGATTGTATTGTCAAAATTCTTAAAGTACTGCACAAGTTATTGTTCTAATTTGATAAAAAACAATTAAACTTCTGATAATTATAGCTTTATTAGATTGTATATAGATTTGATAAACATGCAAATGCAATTTTTCGATATAATTCGATCTCATTTAATGATAGTTTCAGCCTATTATATATAGCTTATCTGTTAAATCTTTGATCTAATTTTCTAAGTTATTCATTCACCTGTTCTTCGTATAAAAGTTAATATTTGTTTTAATGATTTGCTTTTGATTCGATACTAAGATATACCGGTCATAAAAGTAGAAATCACTCTATAAATAGTAAAGATTGTTAATGGTTTGAATATAATGTAGCTAATGGTTAACCGCATCAAATTTAATTACATAATAGGAAATTCAGTTTGATCTTTAGATAATTCATTTAATGAACTGATCCCTATTACTTGACTAAAGTTAGTTCATTATTAACAGATTTCATAGCGTGAATCGAATGCTTAAATGAACGAATTTCTACTTTTGCATAATTTTATGTAAATCACAAATTATTATTCAGTTTTATTTTTTAGGATATTTTACCAAATGATGTCGCGGATGAATATGAAGTTCAAAGACTTCACAGTAATTTTGTTATTCTGAAAAATTTGGTAACTTTTCGGCCACTTCGTATGTTATGAATGATTTTGATTAACTATAACTTTATATTTAGCACTCTTACGCTCCTATGGATGACGAACTTAGCAGTAAATTGAAAGAGAGAAGAACATTATACGACCCAATCAAGAACTAAACGCATTTCTATCAGATTAATCTAATCTTTTTTCCATATTTTATTCGCATTTAGAAATCAATTTACATATCATTGTGATTCATGTTTCAAATTTTTCAATAATTCTGATACCATTCACAAAATTTAATCAAGTATTAGTTTAATAATTAAATGATATTTTGCTTCAATTATATTCTGCATAATCACATATTTTTCAATGATATAGAAAACTGAAGTTTGATTCTTAACACTGTATAATAATAATAAAAAATAAATGAATTTATTTATCAGCATTTACTATAGGTCTTTGCCAAAAGTTCCATTGCTTTAGGTCAGGGATCAAACTGTTTTTTCTGAAATCCTGGGTTAAGGTCAAAACTCTTCTCATTCATTAGAAAAATTTTTTAAAAATTGCGTACACTTGAAAAATTAAAAAGAAATTCTGGTCAGGTTTGCTCAAAAAGCTTTAATTTTGCCTAAATTTTCCTAAATGCGTTTTTTATCAAAAAAGGTATCTCAAAATTTTGATTCTCAGTATGATAATTAAATTGAAGTTTTTCTGAATTCGTATCTTTTTTTCTCTTCCTGAAATCTTGAGTTTTACCCTGATTTCAAGCAAAGACTACTGCCAGGAACTCAACTCTCCGCCTACAGCTCTTTTAATAAAGACTACTTTTTAAGCTTATGTTGTAAAACAATGAAATCTCATAGATTTGATAGTTCTGTCCGTCCGTCTGACTCCTCCATTGATAGCAATCATTGTCAAAGTTTTTTCCACTTTTTAATTCATTGAAAGTGATAAGATTTGAATAGTTATAGTGAATGGTATCAGTTTTTATGGGTTTAATCTAATACAGGGTTTTATGTTGAAATTTGATTATTTAATTGTTTTTTCTTCAAAAGTAGGATAAAATATTTAATTGTATTACTGTATTAAAATGAAAATATTTTTATATTATCTTATGAAATCAGTGTAAGATAATGTTGTATTCATAAAAGTATATTAATATATTTTTTTATCATTCGAAAAAGCTTACTTTACATTAGAATTAGAAATTGGTTTCATTGTCATTTAATTATTCATTATTTTCAGACATTCGCACCATTTTATAGAAAGCATTGATATTAGCTCTAACCAAATATATAAATGGTTCAGTTTTGAAAATAAGTTAAAAGTTTTACAGTTACACTTTTTCAGCATATAATGATTGACAACTTATGACTGTAATCATTGAAAGCTTTCATTATTTATAATTTTCGGGCTCTTCAGGCCATCTCTCAGCCCGAGCTTACCCGATATTTCTGACGCTTCGTCAACCCGATGATTGTCTCTGCTTTACATCATTATTGAACTTCAAAATTTTTGAATTAAGTTTATGATTTTGATCTCTTTGAACTCTTTTAATTTTGGATTTTTCAATAAATTTAATTCTGAATTTTTCCGAGTTCATTAAGATAAATTATTTTCTAAAACTTTTTAAATTCTATAAATGAGCAAAAGATTTTACTTTAAATCCCTTAACGACAGATTAAATGATATAAGTGGCAGTTAGGTTTACTGTCAAAGGCAGAAAATTTTCATAGTGTTAAAAATGGCTAACCTAACCTAACCCAACACTTTTAAACATCATTATCTGACAATTTTTTTGCCTTTTGAAATTCTGCCTTTTGAGAGGATACCGGTTAAGCGATTTGGGGAAAAAAGTTTTTGCTCAGGCAGTATTTGACTTCAAGTCTTCAAATGTGTAACTAATATATTACACAAAACTGTATTGATCCAGTTTTACAAATTGTAGGTTTGATAAAATGAAGTTAATTAAGGAAGAAATTTTTAAAATTAGAAAGAAGATAACTCATAATCATAAAGATCATGCCATAAAATCCGCCGAATAAGTACTTTTGAGTTATTTCAACTGTTCTCTGGCGCAGTGGCTTTGAATTTATCGATCGAATTATTATTTAAATGGTCAAACACAACAACAAGAAAGTTTAATTTATTTGCAAAGAAGGGATTGTACTAAATTGTAAAATGTTGCACTAATGCTATTTTTTCCTTCAATTAACTGCTAAATATAACTCAAATTTCAAAAGTGTATTTATACTTGAGTAGTACTGTTCCAGAAAAGATGTTTGTATGTCTGGAATATGACAAGGCCTGTAGTATAATAGCTTGCTTAGTATAATGATACCTAGCTTTTTAAATATATTTATCCTTCATAGTTGTAGATCAGATTTCAAATATGTTTACCTTCAATTGATATCTCATTTAAATCAATGAAAAAAGTTAACAATCTTATTGAGTAACAGCTCTTTGTAAGATTATTCTTCAAGTTATGACAGAGCTTGAAAAGTCTTTGAATAAATATTACAGTTAAAATGAATTAGTATTTGAATTCACTGCTGATTATAAATTATAAAACTATTAACTTTGGTTACACCAAATCTTCTTAAAGGAATGGATTCCACCTTCAAATTACATTCACTCTCGATTTTAGTTCAAGTAATTTATGTGAAAATGTTAATTTATTAACATCTTTATCATAACTATTAGCATAAGATCTACTCTAGCATTAGCTTATGTTCAACAATAGACAGGTTTCAATTAAACTTTTAACCAAAACTCGAAAACAGTGCAAACTTTGATGTTTCGCTTTTTAAAATTCGATTTCGAAACTAATTCGACTTTATATTCCGTATAGATATGGGTTTTCACATTCGCAAAAACTTGGTGTGATATCTAGGATAATATTAGGGAATTTAAATGTACCTGATATTTAAGTTACACGCTATCCAATTTTTCAAATTATAATTTAAAATGTTTAAAAACATTGTAATAATTAGCGATTTATTGGCATTTCAAAGTTTTTACGGTCAGTGTGTCAACTGTTTTACAAT
>JAQFXV010000090.1:0-39282 GCA_034694065.1 Camisia spinifer
TTGCATACATAATTAGTTTGGGTCATATTCACTATAAGGACCTTACTTTCAATTGTAAGGCATGACAGACGAATGGTTTGGAAGTGTTGCAAACAGTTCACATTAGCAGAATCGACGACTAACTGCCTTCAAATGGGACTTTTTGTTGAAATTTTTTTTGAGATGCCAGATGTTAGGATTGTGTTGCGATTGTATGTTAACTGCTAACAAAAAAGAAATGTCTTTCACTCCACATTTTTAGAGTGTCCCGCATCGAAACATACTATTTTTCGTGCACAACATACTGATTGTCACTGATGTTGTTGTCGTGCATCACGATATGTCTCGCAATCAAAGTTCTATTATATGATATCTATTACTGTGTCATCTTGTTCTCAAGTCTATGCCTCTTATGCTCCAAGATATGTGAATTCTGCCTCTGCTATTCTTCTCATTTTTTCTCTGTATTTGGTCCAAATTTATCACATCTTATTCTTTCATTTTGATATTTTTCAATTGATTTTCAATGTCTTTCTTTGAATAAGAATATTGAATAGTTTAAAAATAAATATAAGGAACACATTTTAGATGACATTAAATTTTTTGATTGAATGGATATTTGTTATATGAAAGAGAATTATGCGTTGTGAGAGTGTGAGTGTTGGGCGTATAATGTAAAAAATTTATACATATTTGAGTTTCAGTACAACTTTCTATATGAACGCTAATAAGAGTCTCTCTCTCTATGGGGCAGTCGTTCTGATTCCCTATGATTTAGAACTTTGTTTCCCAATTTCGAACATAAGAGGCACCGAAAATGATGGGTTTGTAGGTGTCTCTCTTTTAAGTACCTTTAGGTGGTTTCCGAATTTGTACTCTTGCTTTGGTTTCAATTTTCAATGGAAATACTTTTTTCTGAGTCACGTTTACAACAATACGAAGCCTGTCATTATTGGCTATTGAAAAGTTCTCAGGAAAAGGGGGTATATTGTAAGCAAAGCTCACTCAAAATGTCGCGCAAACATCAATCTGAAACCGAACACCAGGTGATAAAAAACATTAAACATACACATCGATGATGAACAGCGTGAGATCAACTTGTATTGAATGTCTTTTAAAACCCCTAAAACTTGTTATAGTAATGACAGCGCTCTAAAATTTTGTAGGTTTTATATAATGGACTTCAAGTTCATTATTTAATGTATAATCGCTAATGTGATTCTCTATTTTCATAATGTTTTCTGTTCGGTCTCAGTTTATGGCGAGCATTAAAACTAAAGTATCAAAACTTACAGTCAATTCATTTTAAGATTTATATGCCAATCAGTTTTAGTGATACTATTAAATTCTTTATATATTTTTCTTTAAAAATATCGCATACATAAAAATTATATTCATAATTAAAAGTTTCAGATAACTTTAGTTATAAATATCGAAATTTTATGGCTTACTATTCAATAAGTCTAACGTAATTTTATTTTGGAAGCTATCGAGCCATTGATCGTTAAGTATTGAATATAAAATATTATTTATATTTATAGTAGTTTCTAAGCCCAAAGGCATTCACACGCGTGCGAACCCTAATTGTTGAGTTGAGCAGAACAGTTCGCCTACGACTAAATTTTTGGCTCAACTGAATCGTTAAAAATTTTCATGAAGATTATTTTTCCCATTTTTAAAATGAGTTTTTAAACTATAGTTTGAACGGTCAAAAGGTGTTATGCCTTGGGATTAACAGCCTTTTGAACTGCTATTAAGTGTAATTTACTCAATATAAAGGATCACATGAAGCAAACTGCTATCAAATGAGTACCCGAATAGCGATTTTACCCGAGAATTCATTATTTGTATGCTTCAAACGAAGAATAATGGCTCGTAATCACTATTGTTTTCATTCATAATACATGTTTTTAATAGAAAAGAGAGTTTGAAGCAAACACTTAACATAATAGAAACGGATGACATGAAAACAAGATTCTGATTAAGAAATTCTTTTGAAAAGAGAGCAAAAAAAAGAAAAATTTAAAATTTTAAGGGAGAAATAGAATTTAACTATTAAATAGAGTAGATCTCTGGCTGTGTTAATCAATTGCCAAAATGCTAACACACAAGTAGATTACACACTATCTAAGACATTAATATAATAATGTGCAGTACACTTATCAAAATATTGAAAAACATTATTTGCCAGTCTATCCCAGATATGTTTATGAATGATCATTAATCATAACCTACTTTTACTTTTTGATGGTAGTGTTGGTGGGAGAGAGAGAGAGAGAGAGAGAGAGAGAGAGAGAGAGAGAGAGAGAGAGAGAGAGAGGGGGGAGCTCTCAAAATTGGGCACCTTTTGCAGTAAGTCAAGCGTGTTTTGACTATTTTATTTTATAAGAAGACTATATTTTATAAATTCATAGTGCATGGAACTATCATTAACTTGAAAACTCCACCTAAAAACTGGTCAATTTTTAATACATTATTAAATGAAATCTATTATGACATTGTAGTTCCGTTTAAGATCTCATATTGTACAGAGAATGTGATGGAAATAAGTTTTGATTAAGTAATGCAATTTGATTGTTTTTCAAGTTAAACGCCTTGTGGATAATTCAGGCCACAAACTGAATCATGAAAGCGTATTTCGCTAATATTTCACTATTAAAGGAAAAATTCTCGCGAGGAATCAGAGCTAATTTAATTAAAAACGTCAGAGCAATGCATGTCAGATAACAAATACACGCCAAGAAATATATCATAATATATTAATATAAAGCATACTTTTTAAATAGAGAACAGTTGTATGTGATATACAATAATCATATTTGACTCAATTTTATAACATTCAGATATATATATAGATAGAAAATTATTCTTTGAGAGTAGGCGTCGGTTCATCTTAAATGTACATGAAATGCATATAAAAGTCAGATTTGATTGCATATTATTAGTAAATCGTTTCAATCATATAAAGCCATGAAAAATGTTTGATATCATGCAAATAACATTAAATCTGCATTTCATGACTAAAATTGACTCTAAAAACGACTAATTATTATTAGAGAATAAACTAAGTCTTACTAATTATAACTGAAATCAAGTGGAAATGAAAACATTAATTTTAATCATCATTTTATGGTCAAAATTGTTTTGTGTTCATAGCTTAATAACATGAGCATTGAGTTAAACATTTGTAGTTTATTGACGGCATATATGGTATAAGGTTTTCATTAGGAAAACAATAGCTGAAAAAGTTATTATGATGTCTGATATAACCTTTGATTATAATTAAAGTAAAAATGAAGCGATAGTGCCAGAGATATAATAGAAAAGATATTATTAAGATTTGAAAAAGTGACACAATGTGGGAAATGCAGACATATCTATCTCTCACTTAAAGTTGATATTGAGTTTAATTAAAGCTAACCTTTCAAAATAGAAAGAGCCGAAAAGGGACCGGAAAATAAGATTGTATCGCATTGTATCGCACCCGCAATACAGAGATGGCCTCAAATCTTAATTTTGGCGTTAAAACAAAAAGGAAGGCAGCGCTCAAACAAGTGCTGTATTATCGGTTCCATTTATCAAAAACACAGAACAACCACTCCTTTCCAAGTGTAAGGGCGTTCAGCTATTAGAAAAAAGAAGCTATTAATCAAGTTATACTATTGACTGACCAAACATTTTATACATTTCGCATCCAATCAATCGCAATCCAGTCCTATTCCTAATCTTTAGTCCTAATTGTTTCTTATTCAGACTTGGATTTTGCTCCTGTTTTGTTAGCAAACTGTAATACGAGTCTATTTTTTAAGTTTCATTGAATTACACAATGAGTAATGTGAAAATCCTCAAAAATTACTGCCTATTTAAGTAGATTATAGACATGTAAAAATTCAAAAGTATTAAACAACAAAATTGGCACATCTCTCCTTTCAAATTGGAATCTGTCATTGACAGCAATGTCACCCTCTATCACATTTTGTGCTTCCCTTTTAATATTGTGTCCATTTTCAACCCCTCTTTATCTTCAACTTCAATGAATTTCGGTATTGTTCAGTACATCTTTACTGTTAAAGTAGCTCTATTGGTACTAAACATGCGCGCGTTTCCATAGTTACCATCCCTTCCCAAAAAGGGGGTATGAATAGAGGGCATCAAAATCAGCAAAGGTATAACGCGGTGTTTTCTTTTTCTCATTTTATTTGTAGGTTCTTGAGTCAAACGGATGTAATACAAGTCTAGAAGAAGAGAAAAACACAAAGTACTAAAAGTTTAACGAACAAAGTCTTCATTATGAAACGAACTAATTCTATTCCACGCGTGTATTTATGATTGCATCAAAATATGTGAATATAAATAAGTTTCTTTTCTTAACTCATAGTTCTTAACTCATAAAAAGTCGGACTATTTATTATCAACGAAATGTTTTCCATCAAAACTATCATTTTACAGAATAAGTGCTATTCATCTTCTGTAAGAATAAACAAATCAGTGTGTTTTGTGGTGAAGAATGAGTAAAACGAAGAATATATAATAGATTTTATGTGACATCAGCACAACTTTTATGAATTGATTCATTGCATTATCATTGATGAAGTATTTGTTATTGTGATAGAAAGCTCCCCATAATGCGTATCTCTTGTTACCAACAAGACTATAATCGTTAAATGTGGCAAAAGAGGACATCTCTATTTAATATCTTGTAGAAAACACCACAAATGGATTAATATCTGTTCATCAACTGCTAAATCTTCGTACAAAACATTGTGATATTTTGCATAAATTTTGGATAATGGACAAGAAACCATAGAATTGTTGCAACAGTAATAAAAATGCTTAATTAAGTTACCGATAGTTGAATTATATGATACCGAAAGCAGTGAAAATGAACAAATATAGAATTGTTTACATTTTGTTAGTTTCCATTTGGTTCTCCGTAGTCAGAGGTAAGCAACATAAAAATCGATCATTATATTAGAGCCGGCTTTTATTTAGTCAATGCAAGCAGTCATGAAAATTTCTTGCATAGCTTGCATTCGCGTCACTTGCATTAGACATAATAACTTCAAACTCTGATAATGCTATTCATTCACTCAATATTCCCTTTAAAAAATTCTATTAATTTCTTTTATTATTTGTTTCTATCTTTGAATCCTATAAATAAATTCCGTGAATTAAAAGGGAAATGCATTCACTTGAACTTATTCGATGATTATTATTATATATTTTAATTGCAGAGATTAGTAAAAGTGAAAATATTCATTCTCTCCCTCTGTTAATAATATCAGTGCTATATTTTGGTCTGAAAAGAATGCACGGAAAGGAAAGTTGACTTATGAATTAGAAAGAGAAGAGAAAAATAACAGAATTGCTCTGAATTGCTCTGAATTGCCAAAAGGGATTTGCATAAAGAAACAATCTCATTGTGTTACTAATGTTTACTATACATTCAATTGCGTAAAAGGCGATTGCATACAAAGATAATAGACGAATGAAAGAATATAATGTGTGACCGCATAATCACAAAAGCAAATATAAATACATTTCGTCCAATTGTACATTTCTGTTTTGATTGCAAGTTTCCAGTTATACTGTTATGTTATGACAGAAAATTTGCTTTTGGCCTAAACAAAGACCTTAAGTGACATCAAACTCAAGCTTTTATAATAAGATTAGATTTGTTTCACAGAAATACATCGATTTGATTTTACTATTTTGTTAACTTAGAATCAGTTATTTGAATGAATCTGATGAAGTATTTTCGCAAATTTACAAATCATATCTATTTATTTGTTAATACTAACTATAATAATGATAACGAGTCACTCGTTTAATACTGTCTCATATCAACTGAAGTTATTAACTATTATTTTAATTTAACGCAAGATAACAATAACTTATCTCTCATTAATACTAGTCCTCACTTACATACAAGTCATTCCTTTCTGTTGTCTTTATAACAAAACCTGATGTTATCTACCAAGTAATTATTGCAAGAATGAGTCTTCAAATATGTATTCTATTGTAATGTCATTGAAAAGAGACCTCTTTGATAAACACTAAAATGAGAATTGTGTTTCGCTTCGTTAACTAGCTTTCAATGTTCATTCTTTGTATCCATCATTTCGGCTGAGGATATAATCATAGAAATGACTTTCGTTTAATATGATTAGAATTTGTTTTATCATATGTCTATTTCGAGTTATATAATATCATAGTTTTCAGATAGATCTATTAATTGGATTCATTTTCACATTTTTCAATATTAAGCTAATATTATTCAATCATAAATTCAATGAAATGCCTCAAAATCAGTCTATGTTGCAATTATCAGAATATTCAAATTGATAAGTTATCTTTAGTTGCATTAAACTTATTCGACAACTATTTACATTGCTCTCACTTCAAGAAACTCAATATGTTTCATAATTTTCATTTAAGAGATTTAGTTGAATGAGTTGAGCGGAAACACTTATTTTTAAAAAAGAAAGACTTTCTAACAGAAATAGTTAACTTTCATCCAAAATAATCAATTAGAATTTTTTATTCAAGTTAGAATATTTTAATTTCGATTTTCCATTCAATTCAAATTTTAAGTAAATTATTTTTGTTGAATAAGAGATTAAAAAAGTGAATATTTGAACGACACTTAAATTATTGAAAACTCAGCTCATTTAAGTGATTTACGATTAAATTCAAATTTTCCATTCATTATATTTTTTACAATGCATTCTTATCATAATTCTAATCTAATAGACATAAAGGATTTTCTTTGAAAGGTGTAAAATACCCGATAATGGAATCATTGTTAAAAATCGATTCTGAACTATCATTCATGTGCTTAATTATCAAATTCTACGAAACAAAGACTGAAACTGAATAAACATGAGATCACAAATTTCTTGTGCAAACAAATGTAGAGCTAATATAAAACGGTGTGTAAACTAAGATCAGAAAAGTTTTACTTGTTATATAAGTTTTCTTTTCCTATCCTTAAGCAAAAGATAAATATACCAAATAATGCATTACTTCGTAGATTATTGTCAATTTATTATTTTAAAGATATCAAAAATTAGTGACATAGCTATTAATTTTTGAATTATTGAATAAAATTTATAAAGGAATTTAGAAATTCAAAGAATTTTAGAAAAAATGAGCCAAAAATTAGATAATGATCTGTATATTA
Source organism: Camisia spinifer (assembly GCA_034694065.1). NCBI lineage: Eukaryota > Metazoa > Arthropoda > Arachnida > Sarcoptiformes > Camisiidae > Camisia > Camisia spinifer. Next base: position 7,163 of record JAQFXV010000090.1, read on the forward strand.
ATATAAAGCTTATTGAGGGCATGTTTAACAGCATAAGAGATTATGACTTTGTTTAAAATAAAGAATTTTGACTGAACTAAATTTTTGAAATTTAATTTTTCTATTTGTTTATTATATTTTATACCAATAGGTGACGTCTGTTAAAGTGAACCCAACTTAAATCGATTATAATAGTAACTTAAAACTTAGCTTTTAAAGTGTAAGATACCTCTGAAAGTCTCTTTTGTATCCTTCCCTTTCCTTCTTTTCTCTCTGACTTAGTTTTGTGTTTTGTTTTGACATAATTTTTTGAAGCGCCACAAAGTTTTTCTCTTATCTATGGAAAGCACGGATGCATTTTTGCATCTGAATGATAGATCACCATAAGATTAAGGTGTTTTAGCAATGAAGCGTTCAAGTAGTTTATTCCTTAATAAAAGAGTAATTCATGAATTTATGTTCGTATCTTCATATCAAAAAAGTCATGTTAATCTGAATAAGTTATGACTTGAATTGAGTGATTCGTGTGTAAAACATTAAAAACAGGTATAACTTGTGCCGCAATCATATAGTTGGCATATTCATTGATTTCATTTTTTTGCATCAAGTTTTGATGGAGAGTAAAAATTGTGCCACTTATTATGTATTCAAATGGTGTAAAGACAAAATATTTTTCACATTTTTGCCAATTCAACGAAAAAAACCTCAAAACTAATTGTAAATGAATTTTGTTGTGTATGAACATATCAAGAATTCAGTTCGTATCAATTTTGACCATTGCTTTTGCATATGTTAGCTTTTATTCTTTAAACTTATTTAATTAATTGCAAAAATTTGAATAAGTTATTACTAATGGCAGAAATATGAGTTGGATTATGCTTTAGGAAAAGAGCGTTAGATTGAAATTCACAATTTAATACTACATTCTGAAAAGGAATATTATCATACAATGACAAATAGTTATTAAGTTCTACTTTGAAAGTTCTCTAAATGAATTGAAAAGAATTTTAAATAATATATTATGCTTTGGGCAAAATATAAGCTGAAGCATAAGTGTTATGAAATTCGTCATCAATAGTTATTCTTTAGAGATATAAAATCTAAGGGGAAATATAAGCCCATCAAGAAAATTGTGCAAAATTTGTTAATAACTAATGCAGTAACAACTGTTTATGAGTTGGCCATCAGAGACAACCAGGAGAGGCATTGATATGCTTGAAACTAACTTTATTAGAATAGGTAACTTATATACCGCACCAATATATCGAACACATTACTAATGCGTAATTGTTCTCCCATTGCAATGCATTTTTATACACCTGAGAATTCATCAGCTATTATATAGACATGACATTATATTTCGTGATTAATGGTACTTATTTTTTGGTTGCCATGCAGTTCACTAATGTTGAGACTTCAAACAAAAAGAGAGTTCCCATTGTTTTCTTTTTTTGCCGTTCGCCTCAACTTATCAGAAAGACTTCTGTATTGAATCAATTACATGCTATGTAGTAAATGGCAGAAAGAATTTTTACAGCAGAGAAACAATCAGATATTCACTGCTAAAAAAATTATGACTCAGCTATTTTGCATTGGTTTCCGTCTGATATGATTATTTCAAAAGCTAAGAATCATTTATTTTTTCTATGTTTTGATGACGGGACAGACATAATAGTCTTACCATAACATAACCGTTCCTAATGTCCGATTGTGACACTGCTATCATAAAGCAAGGGATCCGCTCCCGTTTCCTTCCGTCCTGCGATTCTGCATATATGCATAACTGAATTATTTGAATAGATTTTTGAGTCAAAATCCAAGCGAGCCCTTATCTAAATGAGGTGTGTGTTCGGGACATACATTAGGTGACGATCTGTTCGTAACACATCAAATGATCCACTGATGCGTTAACGCTTAACTTAATTTTGATCAAACTCATTTCAGTCCATTCATTCAATTCTATACTTTATGATAACATTTTAAATTATAATAAACACATAGAGACTATTATATCAGTCATATTAATGTCATCTAACTTTTTATTTATTTTACGAGGGTTTAAACTCATGAGCAAATATAGAGCATATTATATAATAATGCTTATGAAACTTCTCTCAATTTTATGGAATTATTTATCATTTAGAATTTCCTTATAATCAATTATATCTTAAAATTATGCCATTTTTAAAGAATAAAAGCAATAATAAATCTTTTGAATAAAAGCCTTTTATTTATGTAAAGTTTACATTAAGATAAATCCAGTGTCAAACTTATCATATCTCGACTGAATAATATTATGTAAAGCCATACTCTATTTTCATTGTCTTTTTTAAAGTTGATCGCTTTTTATGAATTCATTTCCGCTTTGAAATGTGAAAAATGTTTCGTTTTGTATGCATGCAATGCCTTTTCTTTGATTTAAAGCAGTTTTTCTCTCCTGAACTGATAACCGAATGAAAGGAGATCTGAGAGGATTTATTCCAAAAAGTTATGAAAAATATAGTAAGTTTTCACTATTTTGATGACTGTTTTTAAAGATACTTTTAGAGAAAAAAGTTATGTTCAAGGAATACACGCTGAGAATATCAATGAATTATTTATGGGTGGTCTCGAAGATCAGATGTATTATGAGTTTGCTTTAATGATCTGCTCCTAAGCCATGAAAAATATGATGAAAGAAAATAATATTTCTCCAAAATAGAATCCGATGCCAAAGATTATAATAAGGTTGACATCACCTATACTTGTGTATAAATTAACGTACCTTTAGATATGTTGGATGTCTAAATGTCACATTAAATTGACAGCTTTTAGAGTCTCAAAAGTATAGTAATGCTAGTCTTTCGTGAGCACTCGACTCAAATGAATGTCTTACATAAACCTTTATCCCACACGAAATGTCGAAATGATCACTTCCATCGGGTATGATGTGTGGCATCAAATTTGTGTCTGAAGAAAGAGAACAGGACATTGCACTCAAAATTATATATTGAAAAGAATGTTAAGTTTGTAAGAAAGTGCCATTTAAGGAGAGTTTGAGATTGAGAGTCATCATTCTTAAAAAAAGACAATCTAATACAATATGCTCGCAAAATAGGCAAATCATTCTGAGAAAAGACAACCTAATCGAATTTTCTTACATCAAAGAGAGTGCGAGAAAGAAATAAGTGAATGAAGTGTTTGGTGCTCTTGTTTTTTCCCAGCGAGAGCTCAGAGGGAAAAAAGTTATCGCACGTATGAACGAATTGTGTGCTTATATTCACTATTGATTTTCGTTAAGTGAATTTATTGGGAGGAAAGTTAGCCTTTTCTAAGTCATTCTCACTCTATGCTGTCTTGAGAAATAAAAAGCAAACGTGTTTCTCAACTACAGACTATCTCTGATATGCAAATTCAATACATCGCTCTATTTTAATATTCAGCGCAATATTCATGAAAAATTTCGATGAATATATTTCAAATCAGAGGTTTTTAATTTTTTATAACACTTTTATAGAACTATCTTATTATTTTCTACTCTGAAAGATAGTATTTATCACAATTCAAAGGTGATTGTATTTTCGTTGAGATGGAGAGAGAAGTAAATTTATACTCACATCTGTTGTTGCTTTAACAGAACCACAACTGAAACAACTTTTCCTCAGAGAATATTGTGCTGCAAATTATATACAGCAAAAGTTATGAACGAAGAAGATCTAGCAGTTAGAGATGGAAAGGGACTGTTGCAAACTTCTCAATAAGAATTATGTTTCACTTTGGTATAAACAAAGAAATACAATCTATTTCGCTTGCAATAATAATATGACTCAACTCAACATAATTTGTGGAATGAGACCGAATTGATTAAATAAAAAGTAGCGCTATTTCATTGAATATGCAATTCATACAATCCAACAGTCAATCCTTTTGTTAGTGGAAGAAAACAAGGAAACCATTAGCGCTGGTTTTCTTTCACTATCTTATAAGAGTCATAGACAATAAGTATGTAACACACTATAAGAGGGTTAGCGTTAGTGAAGCTGAAATATTCAATACGGCCCAACTCTTCAATTTTTTCTCCTCTTTTTATGTAAGTATTCTGAGTTTTTTTTGACTTGAATGCTGTAAAGTTGAAGAAAACCACATAATGATGCCGTCGAGAATTCTGAAACATCGTTTTATCATATCATAAATACTGCCTCAACTCTAAGACGTTCAAACTTTGGGCCTTTTCGGCCTCTTTTCTGCATTTATGGCACCGCTGAGGATCTCGTTGACAAATGAAGAAAGTTAAGCAAAAAAGATTGAAAAAACTTCAGATAGACATTCATGTATACCAAAGCAGTACTACTTTTCCAACTATTCCTCCGTTGAGATTCTTATCTTACAATTTGCAGCGCATATAACTTTGCTATTAATACTTTAGTGTCGAATCTGTCAAAAGTCATTTTTCGATAGAATATCTAATGATTGTTTTTTTATAAATATATAATGCAATGAAGAAAATCTATGCAATTCTTTGAATCATATCAGAGGAAACTAAGTTCAAAAACAAGTGTAAATATCAACAAAAGCTTAGCGAAAACGATTAGACAAAAGTATTATTTACCTCTCGGATAGTAAGTGTCAATTTGTTATTTACCATTCTTAATGTTATCACTAAAGAGATTATCACTACTTTCCCTCACCTGCAAAAATTCAGTGTATTTCTAACAGTTGTGAGAATCAGCTAATGACTAAAATGGCGCTATAATGTTAAATTATCTTTAAATATTGATAATGTTTACATCCCAACAAAAATTAGAGCATTTTCAAAAACATTTTACAGTGAAAAAATAGCAAAAATATAATTTAAAACAATGAATTTTCAGATATATCTTAAGCAAAATCTTTGGTTAAAAGCTTGAAACTGTTTTATTATAATTTAACTTAAAACTTAACGAATCTTTTAGAAAAATATAATTTGAAAACAATATATTCAATTTGATTGCATGTATTTTCATGAATAAATGTAAACCTATCAACTATTTATTCTAATTCTGACTCAAAAAGTCGAACATTATTCGTACTGAATATTAATTTAATTACTGAAACAAAAAGTAATTTCATAAAAACTACACAAATTTTGCACTGGTTTATGCTTCAGTACTATTTCATTGTATTATTTTTAAATTAAAAGTTCTATTATTTCAAATAATTAATTATCAATTTATACATATAATACTTGTAAAACTTGAACAGAGATCCTAAACATGATCTTATGTTGTAAAGTATACTTCAATCGGATTTTCATTGATTTACTCATATAAATAATGGATTTTTCCGCTCAATACTTCAGCCATCGCTGATTCGTATCAATGAAAGTAAAAGGTTTTATCGAAATCATTTATATTTGATCGCGAAATGTATGCATTTTAGAATTTAGTTCATTCTAATCCATAATTTTATCGCATGAATAACGAGAAAATCTCTCATCCCTTTGCTTTTGGGTGAAATGAATTTGAAGTTGTGTTCGCACAAAGTTTTTTACCCAACATTAAAAGTGTTTCAATATTTACTGTATGGGTTTGAATCCTATGCTTATCCCATTTATGTTATGATTTAATGCCTTGATAAAAAATTGCATTCCCAGCAGCTGTTTAGCAATAACTTACTGTATATTTTGACGACAATTTAGAGACAGCTGTCTTTACCAGAGATGATGATATCTTCCTCTTTGAATCAAGTGGTCAGAAACAGAACTGCTTTATGCATAATAAATAACTAACATAATTAAAATATATATTGAAAGCTGAACCTTATTTTGATAGATTAATTGCTATGAATTGTAAATCTTGAGAGATTAGGTTTTGATTTCTGGTTTTTTATAATTTCTTTTCAGTGGTGCCAATGGTTTGTGAGAAATAGCACATTGACTCTAATCACGCAAACCAATGCTTTTTATGGTTTTAGTATTGTTATTAACTTACGAAAGTTTGTTTGTTGAGTGCATGCGAGATAAAAATAATAATAAAAGAATGATGCGGTGACATGCGATGACCACCTTTTAATTTCAAGGGTCAGATTTAAATGAATGGTAATTGGATATCGACATCCGTAATCGTTGCTAAGAATAAAAAAGTCATGATTCAGCACAAGTTTGAGAGAATTTGTTTTTATAATAGTATTTGTTATAGTAGTGAACATTGAATTCTTTAAACATCACAAAACTAGGACTCGTATCAGAGAATTATCGTGAACATAATTGGTAACACTTGGTTCGGTTCCCGTCATTTGAGTGAATGATCGGGTCAGGAATTAGGCTATGAATCAGATATATTATATAACATATACACGAATCACATAAATTTCTGGAGTAATGATAACAAATGATAATTAAATACATTATTTTCTAATTAAGTAGATATGCTCATGTGAATCTTCTTTATTAATATTGCGATAACCTGTTTTCTTTTCATTTTCTATAGCAACCAATTACTTAAGTGCTTCACAATATTTCCTATTAATTCAAATATTTAGAAGAAAATTTTAGTTGTCATTTTTCTGTCAATTATTTGATTCAACACAATGTATAAGAACTAAAGTTTTGCTCAGTTATTCACAGATTTTTTTCTAATTTTTCTTAATATTACTCTTGTCAGTAATTACACTATGCGGTAGTCGAATAAATGTATCCTTTGCGACGTGTTTCTTAATCTCTCTCTCTCTCTCTCTCTCTCTCTCTCTCTCTCCTATGGTTTTTTCTCCTCTCTTCTGTTGATGAGTTAATTTTGGGTAAACTATAAACAAATGTCATAACAAGAAAGATAGGAACGGGTGCTCACAAACTCCAAACGCATAAAATGGCATCACATTTGTTATAATAAATAACTGTCTTTTCTTTTTATGAGTGATTGTGATGCGAAACACCGGAAAATCTTTGGATAAGCAAAAAAGTTGAGCATTTATCAAAGATTTTTGATCAATGAATGTGACAAATGAGATATAAAGCGTAGACCAAAACACAAGTATAAAAAATTGCTAATAAAATAGAAGTTTTGACAAAAATAGTGCTGAGACTCAGCAATGTTTTGACTTCTTTGGCGAACATCTTATTTTATCTCTTATGATATGACACGTTTGGAGAAAAAAATTTCCATGACTTAAGACAACAGTTGGGATAAAAACTATGAGTATAGATATATGTCTGGGTTTGAACATTGAATGAGGAAAAAATAGAGGCAATTGATGGATGAATTATAAAGTAATAGAACTCAGGAAGAGTTGCAATAACGATAAATTATTAAGGGGAGACTTTAGACGAGAATCAAATCAAAAAGTGAAAGAAAATAAAGTTATTTTGCCTTCACTTATATAGTGTGTATGCCATTACACAAAAGAATGCTTAAGAGAAGGTCAATATCGTTACCGCTTAATGAGGATACTAGTGATGCAATTCGTCGGAATCGGAATTAGGTTTAGAAGTTGTGATCAGTCGTGTAATATTGGTTTGCAGTACAATCGTAAGAACACAACATCTAATAAAATTGGAGACTTGAGAGACAAATAAATAGGGAGTACTGTAGAAAACAGTATTAGGAAATAAGTGATGTTCTCATTTTACATCCAATTTAGGTTCAAAATTTATAAGAGCGAAAGTGCAACATATTATTAAATCAGTTCTACTCTTTTTATTTCAAAATTTAGACCCTAATAATCAAGTGAACCGAAAATAAATTGAGTGCCACTCCATTTAATGGCAAAAGATTTACTCACAATTCAAACTTATATAATATACGATTTCTTTCTCACTTTCATTCAGAAAGAAACAGAAAGAATGCAATAGAAAGAAATGCATTCACATCACAATATATTGGGCGAAAGATCACTCTTTCTGTAGACTCTACTCTACACTACTTCTTGGTTACAAACATTAAAAAAAGAATTGAAGTAAACTCGTGTGCGAGCCCTTCAATACCAAAATAAATAGCTTACTTTTTTGGGGCTCAAATGTTGCACTTGAATGATTACCACTAAAAGACATTTAAGCTTCACTTTTCTTTTTTAATACTGATGAAGGCGTGCGATATATCGAATAGAGTACAGAAACTCTTTCACTAATACTTTGTATTCTTTAGATGGAAAATATTTTTCTCTTTCAATTTGGAGTTATTTAAATAATAACAAATATTTTACTGCGAATTTTTAATCAAACTCTAGCATTAAAAGTTATGTAAATCCTTATTGAAATGATTTGAGTCAATCTTCATTTTAATGCTTTACTCTATTTTAAGTTTTTTATTGGATTTATTCTTCATGTGCTTACTGTAAAGTCTTATCTATATGAAAAAAAATTGAGTAGTTTTAATACTTAATGTACACAATTGATTGGTTGAGCACGTCTTTGCTTTCAATTTATTGCATATATGGATGGAATCTCTGAAATGAGGCAAAACCTGATTAATCATATTAAAACTGTGTTGGGAAGAAAATAGCTTAAAAACTCAGAAGAATTAAGGCTAAGATTAATAACCTGTGATATTTCTAACTTATTCTCAAATAAAATAGAGAATATAGCATAAAAGCCAACACCACGTAAAACTTGTTATTATTATCTTATCACTAAAACGTGCTTTGATTTCTGCAATAAGTCATTTTTATTTTGATAATTTCAGTTTTCAGGACTTTAGTAATTATAAAAAGGTGTTGTCGTTGCTTTTTTGACTTTCCTCTTGAAAATCGCATTCTTTGATATTAAAAATCAATTTTTATGACAAATTTATTCTGCAATCTTTCTAAATCTCATTCTTTTATCGATAAAACAGTGGAACGATTTAACTATAGATTTAAAAGTAAAATCATTTCTTAGGGCAAAAGCAAATATGATAGGATCTGATTTGAATATAAGAAGCAATGACAGAATTTGACATAAGATTTAAAGTTTAGAAGTTATTTGAAATGTAATTGAATTGAGCATAAATTAGATGCTTTAGACAATCTGATGACAAAGTTTGTGTTGTCCGATAACAATTTGATAGCATGATTGTTGCTTTAAAGTGAGAACAGAGAATAGATTAATAGAGAAGAGAAGTGTTTGCGCCACAGTTTCGATAAATGATAGTTCGGAGAAATATGGAAAGAGAGAAATTGTTTTCGATTAAGCGATACTAAAAAAGGGCCAAAAAAGATATTAGAAGTCAGAGCCAGCAGTCGAATACGTATTAGTTTCGCCAGTTTTACTTTAGTAGCAATTCTTATTACTGAAAAGAGAATTCTTTCTTTGACTCGTGTCTCGTGTGATATTGTTTTATCGATTGGATTCTATTTTATTCTTGTGATGCATCGCTTTCTATACACTGCTATTTCATTGATCACGTATTGCTAAACCATAAATCTTTCGATCATAAATTGCATCAATCGAATGGAATAAAGACAAAAATAGTGCCAAATATTAAATGTGAAGGACTTAAAAAACTTTTCACAGCTTTTTGAGATTAGAAAAGTAGAGAAAAAGATTGCGATAAAAGTGTAATTAATAATGAAACTCGATATATAAATATATAGGCATTAGATTACAACTACTTTGATATTTAGCTCCGAAGACATAAATATATTTATTATACTCATAGTAGTGGTTGTGTCGAAAAATATGATGAATTATTTGGTTTTCATTTAGAGTCTCCCTTTTCTCATGTTTAGGTTCTAGACTTTGTGTGGGAGAGTATCTGATAAAATGTTAGAAAAAAGTTGATGTGAGGTTAATGTTTCTTAAATATTCTTTTTATAATGACAATCACAGCAAATGAATACTTGTTAATGATATAACAAACTTATAACTGTCAGATAGCGATAGTTGCAAGAAAATAAGACTAATAATAATAAACATTTTTAGTTAGTTTTTTGATATAGACGTGCCATAAAAGTTGAATACAAGTATCGTATAAGTAATTAATTCTATTTCAAACAATCACCAAATGATAAGAGCTTTGGAGATAAATTAGTGTTTGCACTGTTTCACTGAACAGTTTTACTGTAATATACTTTTATATTTATTAAGTAATGTACCATTTTATTAGAAATGGGAGAGCAGGGCTTCGATTCACTGCCAAAGATATACTCGTATCTAAAATATCACATTAGTTTGAGATCTGGTATGAATGGCAAATATTGTACGTTTTTCAATCTCTAGAGACTATTCTTGTGCAAACATTCGTGTATTTCTAACTATACCGCACATATTTTTTCTGTCCATTCATTTTGCATTCTAAAACTGATGTTATATTTTTGAAACTGTAAAAACTGAGATTTTAACTATTAAATCATAATTTGTTCTATAATTAGTAATAGCTTATATGATACTAAGTTATGCATCAATACAGAAATACCACATAACATATTTCTTTAAATATCATGTTACGAATATTACAGATTTTAGACCGATATTCAGTTAGCTTTTTATTAAATCAAATCAAATATATACGGAAACAAAGTTGACAACACTTTCCATAACTAGTATATCAGCAAATAATAATTAATAGATTATTTATATCAAAAGCAGAGACAATTTGCAGGTATTTTGTAAATAAAAATATTAGGTTTGACGAAAGAGCACTTCATTTGATAAAATTCATAAAAATATTTGTACGACATTCAAGTGTATTATGAAATTCTACCCTTAATGTGAATGTAGAATAGACTCAACCAGAAGAGAGGCAGAGCTCGAATCGCTTGCAGGGGTTTTGCTTTCCTCATGAGTGCCTAACACTCGGTTCATGACAACAGCTAAATCTCAACAGAACCCGAACCCCGAACTCTAGTTCTGCCAGTTTTGTGAGCTTTGCTCAACGCTATTGACTGTGTATTTACTATAAGTTAACTCACATTTCTATTCCTCTTAAGTTTTGTATATTTGAATTGTAGTACAAAATACTACTGATTCGTGTTCTGTTTGTCGTAACAGTAAATTAGAAAATAAGATATGATATTGAGCTAAAAAGCGAGAAAAACTAATTATGTGTTGAGTAATAAAAGTCATGCTGTGATGAGAACATAGTGTGTGTTTGTGTTAATTATTACACTTTTAATGCTATTAGTGATCGATTAATGATGAACTCAAATGATAGCAGATTATTGTTATGCTATTATCATATTTGGATTATTATAATAACAATTATCTTATTTGATATTAGCTTTAAGAATGTCTTCGCAGCCGAAGAATATATATGTAAGTCTTTCATCAATACTATAGTATAAGAAACAAGTTTTTCATTTGAAAGAATATTCTCTATCGTTTACTAACTTTTCATACACATTAAATGTTGACATTTTTGCATTTGAGTTATTATTTGAAGTAAAAACGCATTCAAATACATCATATGCTATCAGATAACTAGTGACACGTTTGTCTTCACTAAACTTTAATATTATGACCTCTGGAGTAAAGCCTCTTTTTGAAAATGTGTGTTATTTATTAGTATTTGTTAGTATTCAAGTCTCGAGAAGCGTCTCATCCCTTAACATAAGACAACAACATATGAAGCAGACTATAAATTACGAGCAATCAAGTCATGTGTCAGAAGAAGAATTAAACATTTTTCAATAGCTATTTTTCATCAATTAATGTTTTTGTTGCCCATAAATGGTTTGAGGGCTTTATATAATAGCTATTAAACGAATTAACTGTCTCTCTAATTGCCAACATTCTAGCCATCAATTTATTTTCCATATCAAGTGCATTCACATTACGAAGTCTTTCAAAATTTCTGATCATTCATTGCTTTTAACAATATATTTACGGATAGCGCAGATGTTATGACCGAATTCAATGTTTCGATCATTTCTATTCGTATTGAATTGCAATTACTCTCATATTCAAGGCATTCATTGAATTGATTGATTCTTTGAATATTTATGACATAAATGTTAGTTATGTTTTTGTTTTAGGTGAGAATAGCATATCTCCGGCGCCTTCACTTCAATTATAATAATGCCTAATGTTTTGTTGTGTCAAAAGTTCAATATTTACAAGTAATGTTTCTCTTCTCCTCCCAAACATTGATTCACATTTGCAATAATAATATACAACACAAACTAAATTTGTTTAAACGCTACCAAAAAGTTAAATTTAGAATATTTGCAGTTTTGCGAAAGTTATGTCAAAGTTTCTTCTCTTTAAGTCCGGCTCTGAATTATTTAATTTATTAGCAAATGTTTATTATGCTAAAGGGCTATCATTATTGTCCTCACTCTTATGCTGGTATTTTAGTATGGACTGAAACTAACTAATCGTTGCCATTAGTTCTCATGTCCACTATATTTGTGTAACTGTTACGCAAAGAGAAACAGAGTCGAGACAAGTCGATGGAGTACTTCTGTATAAAAGTAAACATATCAGAGTCGGACTCTGCTCTCTCGCTTTCAATTTCATTGAGTTAGTGTCAGCTAATCATTGTTATCCATTGAACTGTTTTTCAAATCAACATAAATGGACGATAGCTTGCATTTATTGAATTAATCAAAATACTCTTAACCAAAAATACTATGCTTTACATTCAACTTTTGATTATTATAACACTTATTATTGATAAGTTATATAAACTAATAAAAGTTGTTGTAATAGTCAAAATGATATTTAATTTAAACAATAATAATTGGAATTCGACTCATAGTTACCCTAAACATAAAATATTATTTATTTAGCTTTAAAAATAGAATATAATTTCATTTAATATTTGTTGCGTTCAGTGAGTTATACTGTAAGTAATTGAAAAATTGAATTACTTATAAGTGGGATGAATATAGAGAAACATTTGTGCCAATGAAGAGGGTCTTTATTAGATGGCCCCAAATGCTGTCATACCCTTCCACACGCTTTGCGTGGATTATGGGATTCGTAACAGAAGACTAAGCGGCGAGTAATGTGTTACTCCTCTGCCAGAGTCTGTCCCGCATCAAAATTTCGTTATCGTTCATAAATCCATTTTCATTCTGATCGCCCCAAAACTATTGTTAGGTTATGCAAACTCAGTCATAACTTAAATGTATAAAGAGCTCAGTTAACTATCAATGAATGAATAACAAACTATGATTTCAATGTGCGATACAAGAGAGACACCATTCGTCAGAATAATAATAATTATTATTATGCACCTAAAAAGCTCTCACATTATCATAAAGTTAGCGTTTTTTGCATCGCATTAAAGTTGGGGACAATACTTATCCCTAACTTATGAGTTGATTATATAATTGTGGAATTGAATAATTGAAACAGATTTGAAGGCTAAAGAAACAGACTTTTAAGGCTAAATCTGGTGTAGGGTTAGTGTACTTTTTGTGGATATTAGAAACAAAATTCAAAACGATTAGGTTCATGTCGCGATAGTAAACATAAAACTAGTTTCCATTAAGGTATATGTGAGGCCCCAAAATATATTTGTCGTTAAAAATGGCTTTAGTATTGTATTAACGCTGTTTTTAAGGCTCAATATTTCTTTAGTCCAATCAAGTGCTCGAACAGAGAATTAGTTAAGGAGTGGTGTATATCATCTATGAATTTAACTTTGAAAGTGATGGCCATAAAAGTGTTTGTGTTACTTAAGTTGGCTTTTATTAACCACCTGTACATTACATCATAGCTATGATTATTTCATTGGTAAGAGTTTCAGATAAGTTCACGTAATTTACAAATAAAAGTCAACTTAAGTCTCTATACCGGCAGGTCTGGGATATAAAGTATGATCTTTAAGATGATCATAAAAATAGACTAAAACCAATGCGCGCGATAAGTGGTGGACAATAAAGAAGCGAAACTTTAAGCGCATAAATTCTTTTAATCATTTGATATGTTATATATGTCTACTTGATATCCAATTTAATACTTTATTTTTGCAATATTATACCTGTTATGCGGAACCAAAGCTTAAGGAATTTCTTTTTGCGTTTTCGTGTCGCCAAAGACTTATTTCTCGGATTTGATGTAACATAAGAGTTGCCATTGAATTGCGGCAAATAAAGAATGTTTACTTTTGGCCATTCGAATAGCTTTGTATATTTGCGCCGACAAAAAAATGGAGAAGTAGTAGAAAATGATGGAGAAAATCTTTTGCAAAGGTGTTTGCTTACGATTTGGCAAATACTGCAAAAGAGCCCTTCTTTTATCCACCAATACTTAAATGTTAGCCATTTGAAAGAGAAGTAGTTTTGAAGTGCGAGTACTGTACATATAGTTATATTAATTCTTGTACTCAATAGTATGTGCACTCTGTGTACACTTGACCTCACAAAATATCTTACAAAAAAGAAAGAAAAGAAATGAATGACTGCAGTCATAACGCTTATTCTGGACACGAGTTATAACTCAATCTTTACAGCAATAATATATCACTAAAGAGTAGATGAAATATTAAGCTTAAAGCGATAGTGTGGTCAAAATTGTTGTTCTGGTATGAGTTGTACTCAATAGCATATTAAACAAACCCTTAAGTTAGCGGAGAAGAAAAGAAGGTCACTTAGCTTTAGCATTAGTAAACTTAAGTAATGGCAATATTAGGTAATGCCTGGAATAATGTTTGAGGGGTTATAAAGAATTATCACACCTTTTCCCTTAAACCCGCTTTCGACTTGACTTAAGAACGATTCAAAGCTTAGGGAAAATAATTAGATAATAGAATATTATATTAAAGTAAGCGCTCCTAAAATAGACCTTATGTTTGGCCTTACAGTAGGTCGACGTATGTTATATATATTAAATCGATTCGCCTCTTAGCAAATCAGATATATATGTTGTACCAGATTTATGAGTGACAATGTTTAGTATACCCCAAACCTTGAAGCTATTCTTTTTACCGAAATGTCACAGAAGAAGCAGATGGGAAGTTAGGTTACCGTAGCAGTAGTTTTAAGTATCAAATACTACAATAAGTATATGCTATGTTCAATTTTGTATATCTGAGCCTAAACGTGAGCTCCAACAGCAGCTCCTATTGCTTTAGTGATGGTCTCTCCGTGACAAACAACCTTTCATGTAATGTTGAGAACTAAAGGCGCCTTTAGATGCTCCCCGAGTTTCTATCCCCTGAGATCACCCCTGCCTTATATCCCAACTTCATTTCCCATCTACGCGAGTATTGCACACAAAACTCAATTTATAACTATTATTATTAATCAAAACATGTTTTCTTTTTTGCAAATTAAAAAACCGTTTTGTTTTTTCAATTAAATGACTTTTTTTCTTCTCAGAAGAAGTTTTTCTATTCTAAATGAATTTCATTGATTTTTCCAAACATTTTCAGCCAATCGATTTCGATCCACAGTTTTCCACAAAAGCTTCTCCCCTAACGTTTTCCAATAATGAATGCTCGAGTCTTTCTAATAAATACTTTATTTGAAAATTGTGTGCTTTTGTGCTTTTAAGCACTTCTGTACGCAATTATTATTACTTTCGAATAGAATGTGAATTCAGAAGTAAAAGCAGAAGCTGAAAAGTTTAACCGAATTGAATAATGGGCTGATTTAGAAAATAAAAAACATACTATAAGATGTTTGACAGCAGTGGTCACTATCTCGAGATACACAATAATAGTTCACCAAAGCGTTGGCACCCCTACACCCGTGCTCTCTGACCCGATCGATCTTTTTGACTATTCTTTACAGTCACTCATATAAAACCTATTGGAAAAGAGCTCCTGCTGTTGAGAACTCGATTGCAAAATAGACTTTTCCCATATAAATATAAATATAAAGCTACTCTCTTTCTCTTTATTTCTTTCCACTCTCTTTTACAAACTTCCTCTTCTCTCAGGCATGAAATATGAAAAGTGTGAAAACTCAGTATAAATGCCTTCTGGGAAGTTGAGTTGCGTTGCATCAGATCATCAAAGAGAATGAGCCAAAAACAAATTTTAAATTGAAAAAATACTTTTACACTGTTAAGACAGTTCGCACTCTATGGCGATAAAATGAATTGCAAGCAATACTGGAATTTTTATTGCGATTTGTATTGTATTTAACCGCAATTTTTAGGTGTGCCGACAAAATTGATGCTTAAATACATCACAACTCTGTAGCTTATCTGCAATTATTATTTCGTTTTGAATTTTTACTTCGAATCTTTGACCCTAAAGAATAGCTAAACGTTTTCAAATGTTCACTCAATCTTAAATAATAGTTATTGTGTTCATAGTTTTTCATTTTAAATCATTTGATCACAAGATACAGTTCCGCATACTTTTAAAACATAAAATTTTACAAAAACTTACACTAATCGGCTTTTTATGACTTTTATGAAAAGTAATTTTTAAAATCTTGATTGAGTTGATATAGTTCTGAAGCAATTGATTGTTATTTTTCTAAATTAGTATATAAAATATTAGTTCATCTGATATAATAAACATCAAGTAAACCCTTTATAGATAACTTTTAATATGATAACAAACAAAAAATTAATAATTATTTATAGCAATATTTTAGCATTAATTCTATATTGAGATTGTTGCTGAGCAAAGGAATATAAAAGTTTTACAATATCACTATTTTTAATGTTAGACAAACACTTTTCCCACTGTATTTCTAAAGCTAGAGCTTAATTGTAATGCTTATAAATGCAAAAATATGATGGGCTCCTCTTTTTATATTTCTAGACTGTAATAAATGAAACGATAATGCATTGCATCCAAGTTATAGTCATAACTCTGCTCTTAACTTATATTCTACTGTATTGTACGGTTTATTAATAATGAAATGTTTCTTAAAAGCAATAAATGCATAATTTTTCAAATAACTTAATGCCGTTTTATAAATGATTTAAAGCACATTTTTTCAAAAAATCATCCATTTATGAAAAATAACACTTAAAGCTGTTGAGAGTCTTCAAATAGAAAAGTTTTAGATCTATGAATGCATTACTGTAAGCAAATGCAACAGCTTTAATGGTGATGACGAAGAAGGCATTTACCTTCATGTCTATCATCACAAACTCTATTGAAATGGTGTATAAACACTCTTATGTAAGCAATGCATTAAAAGTGTGGGAGATTATAAATATGCACCGTTTGGATCATATGCTCAACTGATTCCAAACTTTATGTTTGTAAAAAAGCTGATTTCAACTTAGAGTATGCTATAGTGTTAGTGTGAGTTATTTTATTTGTTTCATTAATGAAATTGACATTTTTTTGTTATTGTTAACATCATTCATGGCGTCTTTGATGCCATAAAACATCATTTAATATTCATTATATCTTTATTTTATTCATTCCACTGATGAGTGAAAGTATCAAATTTTACATATTAAAGATCATTAGCCATTTAGATCATCAAACTTTGCACTTTGCATACAAGGCTAGCCAAAAATGTTAAGCTCAATAAATGCTATTTCCATAAAATAACATAAATTATTTAACGATATAATGACATGAATAACTTTTTATGTCCTAATACTTAATATCAATGACAGATAATTTTATTCCAAACTTAATTCATTAATCTATTTATCTCACAAAATGCAATAAATTCTTAAAATTAAACCTAAAATGAATTGAAATTTATTCATTACATTTTTTATCGTTTCGTTTTTCAACAGCAAAAGTTTACAATTTCAAAGTTTATTCTAAATCTATTTAAACTTCTGACTTCTGAGACACTATTCGTTCAGTTTAGTCGTATGGGAACTAAAACTTGAACTTTTTTTCAACTAATGATGAAAATGCAAATAAACAAAATAAAACGATATGATATTCTATATTCTATTTACTGTACTGATAAAGTCTAATGGAATCAAATTTGAACAAGTATTCAATTTCATATGGAGTATATTTACTGTCTTGTGGTTTAGTATTCTATTAAAATATACTTATAAAACATTTTTTTCATGGCTTCAATTATTACAAAAGTTCATTTTGAAAACTTTTCTAATGTTTATATTTATTAACAATGTTTGGCTAAACTATGACATAAACTAAGATTAAATGATGTGAAGAACCGGAGTTTTTTAGTGTAGAAAATTTTGAGAACAAATCTTTGACTTTTGTCAAAAGAAAAATAATATGGAGCGGAAAATTTGTGGGTTATGTGCATAAGTATTTTGGCGTTTCTGCCAATATAACCAACACTAACTGCTTGTAAAATAAGGAAATTCATCACTTAATACAGCATTAGGCGAGTGATGCATTTGCATAAAGATCTTGGAGTCGTCTCTTACTAGTCTGTCAGCATTCAAGAAATTCAATATAAGGCTATTTAGTGCAGAAATGGCACCGAAAAGAAAAAAACTAACCAAAGTGAAAGCCGAACAAACCATTAACTTCTCTATCCATTCCTTCTCAAACTCGCATTTCATTCTCCTCTGGTTTTTGATGCATATCTCGTCTCCTTATAGCGAAAGTTGCATTACTTTTTCTAAGAATGGAGTAAAGTGTTAGGGCTCGTGTCGTAGAATATTTCATTCTTAGGACAAACTCTTGGAGTGAATCTTTTAAATGTAATTTATGCTCCGGTATAACAGTCCAAACAAGCCATAGAAGAGATGTCTGTTGACGCCACTAAGTCTGTCTAATTGATGCTCTCAAGAAGGGGTTCACTTTTCTTCAGAGGATATGTTACACACTTGAGAGTTATGAGAGTTATTGCTAGCATTTTCTTGAGAGAGCATTGCTTGAGCACAAACAGATTGGCAAATATATTGTGAAACTGATGTGAATGAGTAAATTGGCGGATCCGATTCACCTTATTATACACTTTTCAGTTATTCAAACAGCTATGTTATGATTGTAATCCAATATTTTTCTAACTCAGCGTCAATTTTCTAAATCATAATTCTTATCCTTCAAGCATTCTTTCAATTTATTCCAAACAGTCATTTATTATTTTGATTGTTTTCTGGCTTATAATTATTTTTTATGTGGAGGAAAATAATTCTAATGTTTCAAAAGAGAATTACCCGATACTTATATAACAACTATAAAATGCGATAAACTATTGCTGATGTAAACCACAAAGTAATAAAACTTGATGCTTATCATGATTTTACAACAGCTCCTCATATTATGATCTATATTATCAATACTTATTAGTTCTTAACAGCATTACATTAACATTGATTGACCCCAACTATTAATTATATAAATTATTGCTCAGTAATTGATCAAAATATCCATTTAATGAGAGAGTACAAAAATTTATGAACCGAAGGGAAATATTATCCATCAGAAGGCAAAGAATGGGCGCTAAAATGAATCAAAGTATTCCTTTGCGAGATTGCCTCCAATATATAGTTTTGCAAAACATTTCGGACAAATAAAATGCACATTTAATTAAAACGGCTAAAAAGTTTGGATCTTTCATATTTGTTCCCTGAAAAAGTCGTGACTATTTTGAAGATATTATGAGTCGTTCAAAAATTAATGAAACAACTTTTTTGAAGAATGTTTTCCGCCAAATGCTTTCTCAAAAATGATGGTAAGCGTGAATGAGGGGTAGAATACTAGTTAACTACTGGCCTTATACTTTAATTTGGCAGATAATACTTTGATGGTAATGTCTCTTATGATGAATATCAGTGGCGTTATTATTAGAATCTTCTGATGGCGTTGTTTTCATCTGCCTTAAGGCTTATAATACAATAAGTTATTGACTAAAAATGGGAGAGAGAGTGAGCCAGAGTTGCATATGTGTGGAAGAGCTCTGTTAAACCAAAACACCAGAGAATTTTCTTGATTATAATACGCTTCAATGAAAACCTTGAAGGCATTCGCTATCATTAATATGTCTGAAATTGAGACTCTCTTTCCAATCCATCCCATGACAGACACTCACGCTTTAGCAAAACTTATGCCAAATAACTATGAGTCGAGAATGAGAGCAATTCTTTGAAATAATATTAGGGAACATACCATAAAACTGAAAAGAAAAGGCAGATATAGTTTTGTTGAACTGTGAGATCTATTTTGACAAATTGATTGAGAAAAAGGTTGACTATTAAAGATTGAAGTGACTTAACATAACCAAAAATATGGCACATATGTTAGCAAATGAATGTCATTTCTGTCAAACGAGAGACAAATATTAATTCTTAGCTAAAACTTTGAGCACACTTTTTGACGACAAAAGTTTAACATTGCAGTCAAAGCAGATTTTCATGTTTTCATTTCTTCTAACATTTATCAATATCTCATTCAATACTGATTTTTATCTTTCATCCCAAGCAGCAAAAGAAAACGCATAAATTTTCTAACAATAAAAGGCGTCAAATTTTGTTTACATTTTGTGAATGTTATGCTATTTCTGAAGCTTTTAATGTCTGTCTCGTATCCCTTCGAGAGTTTGTAAAAACTTGTACGACAAATAGTACTCTCAATTCATTCTTTAGTCTTAGTATTGCTACCATTTTGTAAGTGGGAAAATAGTCTAAAATAGTAATGTTCGTAACTTTAACTTTTTGCGTCTTAAAAAAACTAAGACAACAGACTTTTCATATGAACAGCAATAACCTGAAAGAGAGAAAAGCGATTTTTCAACTATTTTTACAAACTCTTGTATCGTTTCAAATTTTGACCAAAATAGCATTTAAAAATTCCAAACTTGACTACATTGAAAAAGGGGAAATCCAAGAGAGTGTGCGATGCGTTGGGCTTAAAACTTAAACCGAGTCATTGAAGCAAAAGTTAGAGACCGTATAATATGAGAGAGAAGCAAAACAGCTGTTTTAAGCTCAATACCAGTTGTGATGGTCGACGAAATACCAAATATATTCCCCTTCTTCTAAGGTTTATCATTCGCAATACGAAAAGTCAGACGTGAAAAATTAGGTCTAAGCGATAACTGCTGACCGCTGTCAGGGGTTCTCTTTCTTGGATACAGAAAATGTTGGTATTGGTTCTTAAGAGGCATTCAACCATTGATGCATGTATTAAACTATCCGTAGCACTGATACGCGTCGCTTATATTATGGTATTGTGTGCTTTACTTTTACTTATCCTCCATAACGAATCCCATTTGACATCAAATTCAGAATTTACGCTCTAATAAGAAGATGAAGAAAAGCTGGTAATATGCAAACCAGAAAACAAGAGTGAAAACTGGATTCAATTAAGAAAGATGAACCTTGACTTTGTTTTCGTGTTTATAAGTAATATATTATTATAGCCCTAACTTAGACCACAACCATAACCATCAACAACAATGGTTTGTGGATTTCTTCAATTGACAATTTCAATACTGACAAGAGAACCCTTGAGGGGTGGAAAACAGTTAATACAGTAACGCCATAATAGTCTTGACAGTGTTGAGGCATTTAGAGGGCTGTCGTTCTCAATTCTCATTAACAATAATGGTAATGGTATTCACTGACCAAATATACGGCTGTCTTACTTCATACTTTGCTAAACCTTCATTTCAACCGAACCTCTTATACACTCATATCCCTTGAGCTGATTTTTCTTACTCTCGCTGAGAAGACCTCCTGATGTGTCTAATCATTGGTATGCCTTCTCTTTGTATTCCTATTTTCACTTTAAGGAAAAGAAAACCGACTTTTGCTCCTTTGCTTTAATGTTGATTCGACTCCTTTTCCGATTAGTTACCGACAAAATGAAAGTGGTTTCTAACAGTCTCTACAAAGGTTTTGCGGATTCTCTAAGTTATTGGCCATTTGATGTCTATTCCGCTCTCGAGACAACTGCAGGAAAGTGTACGACTACTTCTCCGTCACATTTTATGACCCTTTGGTTAAGCGCTCATTAGTATTGGGACCATATGTATGATCTTTAAATGCATTGAATAGCTGTAGTTTTAAGTTAAGTTCTAATGTTGTAGTCGGAAGTTAATGTAGATATCAGTTATCTGTGAGGTCTCGACGAACCCACATATTGAGATCTCTCCAAATATGTAAGGCATCGATGAATATACATGTGCTTCCATTGCTCGAAGAGTCATCTTTTTCTTTAAAAATAAAAAGATAGTCGAAAATGCGGAATAAAGACACCTCTTTGCGCCTGTTTATTCAGCTGCTACTAAAAGCATTGGCAATATTGTATTGCATGGCGAAAAGGTGCGACATTAGTCTGAAAATGTTGCCTCAGAATTGGTACCAAATGAAGATTGATTATAGAGTGCAATGCTATACAGGCTATGCATCCACTAAAATGTATTATAACTCACTGAAGGCAGTGTTCTATCCTTTATTGTATGTAACCATGTATTAAAGTGATATTACTTCGCCTGAATCGACAAAATATGGGCCGAATTACAGGACCCGATTCAATAAATCAAATTATAACATTTGTGCTTATCATACATGTTATGCCTAACCTATGATTTCATTGAAAAAAATTCGATGCGATTCTTTCATTACCATCTATTATAAACTAAAAATGTACTTCACCTCTGCTACCTATGACTGAAACATGACTACACACATCACTCTTTTATAAACTTGTTTCAAGACTTTTTCTAAAAATCTTTTTAACTTATTTCCTTCGCTGGCGGCCATTATATAATAATCTAACATTTCATGCATTACTTTATCACAATTCTGATAAGTTATTATGAATGTGCTTTTACTCTATGGGGTGATTCTAAATAACTTTTTAATCAGATTCATAGCTTGAATCATAAAACAAAAGTATAATTACTACAAATTCGAATAGACGCAGAAGAAAACTGGCGATTGATATCATTGATGGTATTCATTAATAATTTTTAAAAACACTTTTGCTGCTGACAAATAGCAAATATCAAACTGACGTTCAAGTTATTAATATTTCATATTTTTATGATTGAAGTAAGCGCTAGACGTGTATTGAATTAAGCAGAAATGTTTCATAAAAAATATTAACATGTCTTCTAATGGGTGAGAAGTTGAGACGCGTGTCCGCACTCATATTTTTGCATTATATTGCAGTGACAGTCAATCTTGAATAAGGATTTGATTTATTATCAACTCATTTCAGCTGATAATGAGTTAAGTGAATAAACTATACTATCGAAACATTTTATGCATTTCAAATTCAAAGCTTTATTTTTAGTCCCCTTTTCAAAGACCGACTGCTTTAGTTATCTTCAATTATTTTTCTAATAAAAAAGCTTTTTATTTATTTTGATTAGTATTAAAAATCAACTTTTATGACAAGAAATTCCTGAGAGATAGTCTTCCAAATAAATGACTGCATTAATGAGCGGAAGCAAATCTAATTATAAACGCTTCATTGTCTTACTTTAATGTCTCAGTACTGCTAAAATGATAATGATGTTAACCATTAAATACGGATTTATTATTTCTTTAATTTATTTTTTCAAAAAACGTATCATTAATAAGACCTTGACTTTTAATTTGAGAACAAAGAGTTCTGGAACCTTAGAAGAAAAAATTATCACTCAATAAGTCTGTTTGATAACAAAACTGAAGGTTAGCCTACATAAGTGGGCTGTATTTTGAAATTTGCACCAGTTTTTTCAATCTATATCAAGTTAATTAAAAATGTTTTCAAGTTAATAAACAGCTAAAATAGGATAGTTTTCAAATAAGGCAAATTTCGATTAAATGACAATTAATGTCAATAAATAATTAAATACTCTTATGGGGCAATTCATTACATTTCAAATTAAATATTAAGCACTTTGTAATTAATATTGTTTGGTTTGAAATGAAAACTGTTGTTTGTGAATTGAATTCAGTAAGTTTTAAATTATTTTTGGCAAATATTCTGTTTTGTTTGTTCATCAAAATAACTCAGAGTTGATGCTGAAATGTTTCACTTTAAGAGTGAAGACCCTTTTCACACTTCTGAAGGCAATAATGAAAGATCACAAGCAATTTTGCTTTTAAACTTGTTAGCTTTTAACTCAATTTGGAAGAAACATAGTCTAAAAGTTAGTGTGGAGTTGTGTGTGGCATATATTAATAGCAAAGTTGAAAGCACTCTCTGAACCAGAAGCCACCCGAACCTGAACTAACTGTTACAATAGTATTACTAATAAAATGCAAAGCATAGAAATTAGAAAGAAAACTGAAGGGAAGCACTAATTAATAAAAGGCATGACACCCAATAATTGGTACACTTGGAAGGTCTTGACATGTTTGAACGAACACCCTTAGTTTATAGACAAAGACGACACCCTGAATTCTATCTAAAACATAAAGTATTACTTCTTCTAAAACTTAAAGTATTGCTTCTTCTAAAACTTAAAGCATTACTTCTTCTAAAATCTACTTTTTGATCCATTAGAACGGGCGTCAGCTCTGACACAACTTGCACTTTGCTATATGTATAACAAGTTGCATTTTCTTAATCACCTTTTCGTTAAAAAATAGGGGCATTACTTCGCGAGTATTGCATAAAATGCATTTAATTTATTACTAGTAAATCTTGTTATGATCTCAGAATTTTTTCAGAATTTATTTGTATTCATATTTTATTTTGAAAATATCAATATATGACTATCATATCGTTCTTAATCCCTCAGAGGTGGGACACACTCTTCAATATAAACTTTATGAAATTTTGAAACGAACATCAGATGCGTCCCACTGAGAAACAAATTAGTTTGCTTTGCCTCAAATTGTCATGAATGATGGCTTGCTTTTAAATGCTATATAATTTATATTGACCTTATTTTAATTGAATGTCTAAATATTAAATTTGCTCTCATGAATGCCATATTAATTAAGAACACATTTATTTAATTCATTGAAAAGCACTCAAACATTTCAATAGCTCTATTCAACATTTGTTTTGAGAATTGTATGCCTCATAAATTAATTAAACAAATTGAAATTGATTTTTTTGTTGCTTAACTAATTTTGTTAAGTCGTATCGCACCTGACTATTCATTGAACTTGCGAAGAAAGACTTGGCTCATCCACTCTTAAAGAAAATATGCAAATCTTGAATGTCATTCAACTGGATTTGTATTCAACACTAATGGAAGCCAAGACTCAATCTTCCAAATGGAATATTGTGCAAACAGTAATATCTATTCGTTTTCTCTCTTTCTTTAGCTGAATAGCATTTATCATTGCTTTTCAGCCAAGAATCGGAATGCTTTTAAAAAATTTGCGATGAGGTCTGTTTGAGAATGCATGCAAAAAATTCAATGCGTTACTTATATAACATAATGAATAATAGCTACTAATGTTTAGCTATTTTAAAAGCATTGCCAATAAATTCAATAACTATTTTGACATCAAAAATTAATTGAAAGGTTAATGCTTTACAATCATAATTCAATACATTTTAAACATATGTTACAATGTTTTGAATGCATTCAAGTGTTAATGAAGTCGTAAAAAAGAAAAGTTTTATTTATCATTCAATTTAATGAACTCAATAGTATTTCAAATTTGATTTTTTTCATATTTTCATATTTAGCTGAAAGCAATTTATGATTATTTAATGAAATCTTACAAAACAAATTAGCGTCAATGATAATATTTATGCTATTTTTTAATATCACTGCTAATACTCTGATACATAACATAAGCCTATTATATGGGTGTGTTTGCAAAGACTTATAATTATTAAGAAAAGATATAAATGTCAATCAAATGGTAAGAAATAATGGCGCGTATCTGTTTCACATATCAATGCGGACAATAGATTGTATTGTAAGTATGCGTTGGACCAAAAGTAGCTTTAGTCGAACACAACATCTTTTCTTATCAGTTTTGGATGTACTGAAAAGTACTGTTCGCTGAACAGAGATTAAACAGTTATTCGGAAATAGGGTTTTCTGGGAGTCTT
The DNA here is from genome assembly GCA_034694065.1 of Camisia spinifer. Classification (NCBI taxonomy): domain Eukaryota; kingdom Metazoa; phylum Arthropoda; class Arachnida; order Sarcoptiformes; family Camisiidae; genus Camisia; species Camisia spinifer. Next base: position 32,833 of record JAQFXV010000090.1, read on the forward strand.
TTGAATAGGATTCAAGAATGGATGCGTTGAACTCCCATTTCATCACCCAAACAAACACTTCATATCTTTGCGTCACATCTTTGCAGCCAAACAACTCTTTCTATTTCTTCAATATTGATGTCTGAACTCAATCAAAACTTCATCTGTTTTTACACCAAGTTTTCTGTTCACTCAAAGAGTAGCTTCTGTTGCCATAACTGGTTCTCAATTCTTAATATAAGAGCATTTTTTGTCAGGAAGTTGTGTAGCCTTTAGTCCTTAGTGAGAGACTAACCCTTTATTGAGTCATAATTTTGTTGTAAGATTTGAGTGTTTTTTAAATGATAAAATGGTTTTGAAAAGACTTGTCTTATTTTATATAGACTTTAGCACTAATACTAGCATTAATTTAAGGTTATGAACTCATTAAGCAGTCTTATAGATATTAAATAAACTTTAGACTTGAAGGCATTTCAAGATAGCTGTTAACATGACTATTATGCAGTTCGAGTCAACTCAACAAATTAACTTTTATATTCCTAAAACTATAATTAATTCTTATGCATCAAAAATTCTGGTTTTGCAGCCAATTTCTGGTCATATATTTTTCTTAATGCATCGCTTGTTTAAGATTGTTCTGAGATAATGAACTTACGATGCGTTGCTTCTAATTATATGGTATTTCTCTACACAACAAGTCTCGCATTTTAATCATACATCAAACGATTATATCTTATACATATCAATGATATCATACCTGCTGTTAATTTTCAAATTATTAAAATCAGACTCCAATAAGTCAGCAATAATTCACGCAACAGGAATGGTTCAGTTGCAAAGAACCAGTACTTCTTTTTGTGGTTAATTCTTTACGACATGCAAATTTCAAATTGATTCGAGCCATTAGTTTTGTCATTTGCTTTAATTTTATAAGTCTTTCCAATGAGATTCCCCTTCAATTCAATGAACTCAATTAAATTCATCAAAAAAGATTGCAATTCATTTTAATGTTTAAAAATCGCTTAAAATTCTAATTGACATTCAAAAAAGAAAGATAAAGATAAATGAGAAAAATTTCTGCATTGAGTAGAATTATGTTTTAAGTCATTTCGTTGAGACTTATTAATAATGTGTGATTAAGTAGAAAGAGATCAATTATGACACTTGATTTTGGCTTCAGTAAAGTGATGAAAATTTTTGAAATGGATTAATTTCTAATGTCACGTCTTGTGAGGTCACGTCTCTCACAAGAACTCAAATAATATCTTCGCTTAGATTTAAGAGTTGACCTCTCCAGGAAAAGTTCATTTTTGATTTGTGACTAAATTTCGAATTCTTTACGAAAATTAACAATAAGGCAAAAACTGAAAAACGTTTGAATAGAGAGAATATCAATTTTTTCATCACTGCTCGACTGCAGTTATTAATAATTTATGAAATTGATTATGTATCAAATAGGAAATCAAATTCTATCAAACTATCAAAACTATCTTAATGTTGAATCATTTTTCAAATCAGGGCTAATTTTATTCTTTGAAACGGCTCTTTAATGGATACCATCATTTTCTCAGCATCAATAATGACTTTAATGATTCTTATGAATACTTTAATTTGAAGCAATTTATAATTGGATCATATTTCTCCTTAATTATGACATATTTCATTTTTATCGACCGAATTTGTCATCAAACGGTCATTTGATGTTTGGATGAGTTGATAAACTGAACGTGCAAAATTTCAAAATTTTCTAAATAATTCAGCTCAAGCCAAATATTATTGAGTAATCAATTCTTATCTGTTTGTGAATTCCATTTAAACAGCTTTCAGAAAATTGTTTTTGTCTTTATTGAAACCGCGCGCATATCAATTGAGTTTAGAGGAAAAATATTTTTTAAATCCAATTGAATATTAAGTTTTTAAATTAATTTATTTCTTTTCGTTCATAAGAATTTACATTTCATAGATATTAAGTCATTAATTTAGGCATAATTTCCCGGGTGTGCCAATTGTTGAGAACTAACACTATATTTATATAAATTTCTTTATTGTATTTTAATGAAACTTTTCCAAAGAGTCATTTGAGTCACGTTTTCAACATTAAATTATATGCCTCTTTACTGACTTACATGTTTTATCGAATATATAAACATGTATTTCTCTCACCAAATAATAAATAAAATCATATTTCACGATATCGTAAATGATGATCATATTAATAGAAAAATTATAAATTTGATTATTATAATAAAGAAAAGTTTTTAGATATTCTAAGAAATAGATTGATTGAAACTAAAGTTGATTAAATTGAATTTTTAGCACAATTACGTCCGCCCCGAATAACCGAACATCCCGATAGTGTAGTGGTGAAGAAACATGAACCAGCTACTCTTAACTGTAAAGCTGATGGAAAACCAACGCCAACTATTGAATGGTACGTATTATGTTTAGTATTCATTTTCATAATAATCTAATCCTCAATCATATTTCCAAAAAGTTCACATTTCTATTCAAATTTTCTTTTCAAATAAATGCCATTCATCAAAATAATTAATAAAAAGTTACTATTTTAGGAAATCTAACTGAAAGAATTCAAATGTAAACTTTTTTGTTATTTATAAAAATGAGTTGTTATTATGCAGTATAATAAATAAATTAATGAATAATTTTAGTCACAAACTAAGCTATAAATGTAAGTTATATTTAAATATTTAATATGCATTTCAGGTACAAAGACAATGAATTGGTTCACAATACAGCCAATCGTATGCTTCTTCCCAGTGGTTCATTATTTTTCTTGCATGTAATCCATAATAAGCGTGATGGCGATACTGGCATTTATTACTGTCTCGCGAAGAATGAAGTCGGCAAAACTAGAAGTAGAAATGCAAGCCTCGAAGTTGCACGTAAGTCATCTCCATTTGAAACAGCTTTTTCTACATATTTCAGCCTATTTTTAATGGTTTATTATTGATAATACCAATTTATCGCTTGCTGAGAGCATAGCTTGCAAATTCAACTCTATATATTCATAATTACCTCCAAATAATACCATATTATCCCACATTCGGTCCATTCACCTAATAATCAGGTTATGTGTAAAAGTTCCTCAAAAACTTTTTCTTCTTACAAAATGAATAAATAAGTAATTATTATCAGAAGCATCAGATATTGCCTAATATTAGCTAATATTGAAGTTAAACATCAATCAAATCTGAGAGAAGGTGTGTATAAAGGAAACGAATAGTCTTATACGAATAGCGTTATAGTTATGAAGAAAAAAATTAATTTATTATCAACAGTCGAGATCAGGATTGGAAAAAGAAAAAGGTCGATACGTGTGTTTCCTATTTAGGTAACAATAGTAAAAGTATAGTCTATGTGATCAATACAAAGTTGCTTAACTATAACCCGAATCAGATAAGTTATTGGTGTTCATCATCTACTCAAGAACCTATTGTCTGTTATTCTTTCGTTTTCTTCTGACTTGTAATCAACTTCAGTGCAACTCCAGTGACAACACTAACTATTTCTTATGGCCTACACTTCTCTTTTTATACCCGATTTCACTGAATTGAATTAGAGATTGCAACTAATTTCGAGAATTAAAGAAATGCTTTCAAATCGATATCTCATTAATTGGATGAATAAACTTCTGATCAGATTTGATGTTAATTCTTAATGATTTAATAGAGTGATAAAAGTAAAGATTAAACGGCTAAATAAGAGCTGATCTGTTTGGAAACATAAGTAGAGAAGTTTCTGTATATTACTTTCAATGATAGGATTAAGTATCTTTTCTTGAGCTATAGTTGTGCAGCAATTCTTTCTTTTTCTGATTCAAGATCTTATGATGGAATGAATGCCTGTTTTTTGTGTAATGCGCTAAGAAAATGATAAGGAGCTGAACCAAAAGAAAACACATAAAATGAGATGTGGAAGTAGTTTCCGAACACTAAAGAGATTTTTGTGCGTGTTTTCATTCTGTTAGGCTTGTTAGGCATCACTGACTTTTTTCAGTTATAGTTAAACCACATTTTCCATTATGAACAAAAAATGATCAACTTTTACGAAGAAAAAAGGATCTCATTCTTCAAACAATATTATATAACCTTCCCTTTATGGGTAGTAAAAAATAAATTCTTTTCTGAAAAGGTCTTTAATGAAAACAGCGATTAGTGTTACAGTTTTCTGCCTGTTTTGATCGCGTTATGCTTTTAGGCTTACTGTTAGATCGATTTCATAATATCAACAAAAAACTTGAGGCCAATCAAAATATTAGCGAATCTAAAGTTTTGACAACTTATTAATCTGTTTAACATTTTGGTTGATTTTTTCTTTAATAAATCGATTTTAACGACATTCGCATAATTTTTATCGATAGCAGAGAACGCGCCGCTGTTTAGCATTTGATGGATTGGTTCGCCTTTTTTGCTTTGTGTGCACTGATATACTAGTATTGGATTCTTGACTTGTTTATACTGATGTACTGATGCGTCGAATTAAGGAATAAAGAATGCCTCCTCTTTTATGGCATTAGGGAATTGAAAACTTAGACAAACTCTTGTAAAGCTCGAGGGCATACAATTTTGCTGACATTGAGAACCATCGTTAGACTGTAGGATCACATTAAAGCCCACAGACATCACAGTGAGAGCAGAGCATGAATTATATTATCGATGAATAAAATGAAGTTTACTTCTAATTGTGATTCCAACCAAGCATTGGTACAAACACTCTACAAATTTAGTGTTTCCCATATATCGATACACAATTGACTTTAATAACTATTCTTATTATTTCGATTCAATGATTTTTCGTGCAAAACAGCTCCACTTCTGGCTATAACTAAATTAGTTTAAGTATTTGATTACGTGCTTGAAATATAAAATCACACTCAAAGGTATTATTTAGAGTATTAAATATTTAGATCATAATTCAAGATAAGGATTTTGTTCGCCTTTAAATAATTGCTTTCATCCATTCTGTCACCCCTTGGAATTATAACAAGACATCCGTTCGTTCTTCAAGACATCCGCTCGTTCTTCAAGACATTTCAAATTATGAATAACTTCTTCTCAATTTTCTGCTTTGAGTCTTGATTTCTATTATCTTTGCATACTCTCTATGTCCTCAAGGGATTTGAGGCAACATTAAATCGAAAAGAAACAGTAGCTTTAAGATAGTTGATATCATGCGTCTCAGCCATCATTGTTGTTAACGATTGTCCATTTCGAGGTACTAGAAGTTCATTAATGTTGTTGTTGTTCTTCTGTTTTGAAGTCAAAGGCAGTGAAGTGTGTGCATAATGCAGGAGAGCTTCAATTAGATTAAGTCCCCAAACGTTCGAATGACGGCATTTGCCTTTAGTTTATATTCGTTAACTATTCTTATGTTTCATGTGATCAGTGGTTTGCACTAAATGAAAGTCTCAAATTTCTTTAATGAGTCAAATTTTCGATCAGTTCAGTTTAGCCCAAAAATGATGGGCTATTATGGCCTTCAATTTTTGGAATCCAATTTGATTGTGATTTTTCTTTATATAATACTCATCTATACTTCATCTATAATTAACTCTCATTGCGTTAAATGGCTTAAACATAATTAGAAAGCCGCCCGTTGTGGGCTGTGGCAGACAATTGATATTTGTGGCAATAATGTCGGCTTCGGCACAATAAAAGCTAAACAAGCAATGATGTGCTGTGAAATGTTGCATCAATAATACTCTACTAGTTTTTTCTCTATTAACTTAAACACATGCGGATAAAAGTCTCTGCGAGAAAGCTTTAACATTGTAAAATTAGTGGTTACTGCCATCATAACAAATGTCAGGCAACTCCAACTAATTTCCATCGTAAACAACGTCACACAGTTTACCCAAAGGCTATTTTTTAGCTATTGGTACAAAATCTAATACACAATTTAGTCTCTGCCTTCATTACAAGTTTCTGTATTAACTCCAAATTTTCAACTTAATTAAGAGCTTAGAATTTCTATATATATCAATATTTTTATATCCTTCTTAGGAATGAAATAAATTGATTAAAATATCAGTTATTTTTTATTAATGGAAAAAATCCACGGAAAATGGTGTTAAAGTTTAAATTTAAAGATTATACAATTTATTGAGTTGTTTTGACATAATTCGTATATCATTTAACTCGTGTCAATTCAATCATACTTTTTATAGTAAATTGAAAATAAATTTTGACTCAAATTCTACTTTTTTATTTGGGTGAAAAGCGTAAGGAAACTTATTGAAAAATCTATCATTTATTCTAAATATAATTTATTTTTGAGATATGAACAGCATAAAAAATTTCACATTTTATATATGATGATTGTTTGGCAAGAAGCAGTCTAATCAGTGCCCGAACATATGTAGTACAAATATTTAAATATTATTCATTATTTGTATATCAGATAAAGTCACAGATATTCAACTCAATAGTCATTTTCATAAGACTTATCATT
>JAQFXV010000091.1:0-39185 GCA_034694065.1 Camisia spinifer
AATAAAAATAAATATTTAAGATATATTTTTCAATATTTATTATTATATCGACAAATAATTGAAAAGTAAGCAATTGAAAAGTTAAATAATTGAAAAATGATATAAAACTATGATTAACTTGAATTAGTGGTGAATTGGAATCCAAAATCTGATTCAATATTTATGAAACCTTATGGAGGATTTTTGACAGTGGGTATCGTTGGTCTGATTTTAGGGTTGAATTGGTATAGAGTTCAATACTATCCGGCAAAACATCGTCGTTGGGCTCGTGTTGCTATTTGGGGAGCAGAACATTCATATAAACCAACAAATGCTTATTTCGATGCCACTCAATTTAAATATAAATAGTTATCATTTAGAAACAATTTATTCCTCAAATAAATAATTCTTTCATTTCTTCTGAAAGTGATTCAAAACTTAATTGATTACAAATAGCTATTGATTTCTCTTTTGTTTTGTTAAACAAATCTATTATTTCATTACTAAATATTATATTATTTAAATTATTTGTCTCTATAGTTATTAAATGATTATTAATTAAATGATAGGATTTTATTAGATTTGATTTGATTTCTTTCAATTCATTCATTATTTCTCGCTTTTCTTCATTTGATCCCAATTTGAATATCAAAACACTGGAAAATATAATTTAAATTATGAACAGTTTTTTCAAATAAATGGTTAATTAATTTATTATTTTCATAAGAAATTAATAATAAGTTAAATATAGATTTCAATATTGATTGAACTTTTCATAAAACTTTGAAAAGTATAAATAATATACAAAATAATTAAATGATTACTCAATGATTGCTTCAAACGTAGAAATAGTAAGAAATGGTCCGAAAGATAGTCTAAATCCTTCATTAAAAGACTTTTGTAATCCTGTTTCTCGTCCTTCATGTATACCATCACGAAATCCATCCTTTAATTTAAAGAAATTGTTCATATTTTTAATCATTAATTCTTATAAATAAACTTCAATTCTTGAAATGTATTTTTGAGGCGAAAAACTTCTTATGTGTGATAAATGAATAAATTGATACCTTATCTAACTTTTTATTAAGTTTATTATACTCTCTGTTCGCAAATTCTAGTTCTTCATCACTAATACTTTCATTAAATATATCACACATTTTAAAATTATTTAAAAATAATTGAATGATTTATTTGAATTGAGAAAAACCTTTTCAGTTGCTTTAATTTACATTATTTAAAGCATGCAATAGTTTGAAACGATTGGTGGCGACTCTGTATGACTTACACATCATTCAATAATGCACATTCACATACTACGTTACACTCTTTAGGAGATGGAGTCTAAAACTCAACGTAATCTCAATTGAAAATTATGTAAAAACATCATAACATGAGGTGGGAGAGGGTTATCAATATCAATGTACTGTTAATGTCTTTTTAATTACAAGTATTGAACAGTTTGGTTGATATTTAGGTTATTTTCAAATCTGTTAATAATTTTGTTAATTATTAATCCCTTAAATAGTTTTATTTTAAAATAAATAATATATTATTTTTATTATGAAATGTTTGACCCAATCATACAATTCTCGAAATCTTTTATAAAAAGCGTGACAAACATATTGTGAGCAGAAGTAAACGATCACCACATCAACAATTCGTTGACAAATCATTATTATTATCATAAATGCTATCAAAACATATTCATATTCAATAATTTATTTAATCTATTCATTATTCAATTGTTTTAATATAAATTATTTTAATTTACATGTAAAACATGTAAATCTTTATCGAATTATTAATTATTATTTTTGCGTTTTTTATATTGGTATAAAAATATCGATAAATTATTAGCAAAAGTGAGTAAAAAGTGATGTCAAGTCATCCACATTTTCCAATAATATCGACAACTCCTCCGCCGCTCGATATTAATGATGATATCAGTGAAGATGAAACTGAAGACGATTTCGGATCTTTTAATAATCAAGTTTTACCAGAAAATCACATTCAATTCAATAATTTGAGTTTCAATAAAATTAATATTCAAGACATTGATTTCAATAATAAAAATAATGATTGTATTAGAAAAGAATCATTTGATACTAAAATTGATGAAAACAATGGTATTGATCAAGAAATTAAAAGTCATAATAGTATTAATAATATTACTGATGAATGTGATAATGAAATAGGAGTTTATTTGAACCCAAATAATGATGAAAGTATTGATAAAATTAGTTTGAAATCAATTGAATTTCCAGAGATTGATAGTTCGCTGTCTTTAGACGAACCGAATCGTGAAATTAGTATTAATTCAGAAGAAAATTCTGTTGAAAATGATTTGAAACTTCAATCAGACAAAGTTGAAACCATTGAATCGTTAAATAACTCATCAAATGATTCAGAAGTCGATGAAATCGAAGAACAAGAGTCTGCAGATGTTATTCCTGGCGATAAACTCGAAGATTATGCTAAAAATATTAATGATTTTGAAGATGATTGTGATTTTGCAGACTTTACTTCATTTAGATTAACAGAATCTGAAGAAACTGTAACTGATTTTGAAAGTGGAAAACAGTCAGAAAAGGCCGAATTCTTTAGTCTCAATAATTCAAAGTCTGAAACATCTTTCGGTGATTTTAATTCTAATAGTTTTATAAATTCCAACGCATTCAATAATTTTCAAAGCAATGACAATGAATTGAATATTGAAGAGAGTGATGACGATTTTGCTGATTTCGCTTCTGCAGAACCTGTTCAACAAATTGATGCAGTTTTTAATTCAAATGACAGATCATTAGATTCGCTTCAAAATGACGGAGAATTCGCTGATTTCGCATCATTTAAAGACGATAGCAATGAATTAGAATTCCAACAAATTGTAAAACAAGAATCAACTACTGATTTGAGTACTTATCAAAACAAATTATCCGCACTTTTTGCTGATATATTTCCCGCTTCAGAAACTGTAACACTTGATGAAAATTCATTAACTATTTCAAGAGATTTGTTTGAAAACGCAGACCAGAACAGGTATTTCTCTGAGTTTATAGATTTTGTAAGATTTATCGATACTGAAGGTTTTTTTCAATATTAAGTAAAAATCTGTGGAAAAGTGTTCAAAATTTAGAAGACGCGCCTTCTCTGAAACTTCGTTGGCTTAATTCACACTCTTTTCAGCTACTTTTGGCAGCGCTTAAAATAGATCCTCGAAATATTGTAAGTCTATCATCAATACTCAATTCAAAGCTATTCCATCAGTCTTTTGATGGATTAAATCTTATTTTTGTTCAATAAACAAATTTTCTTTGCATGCGATTCCAGGAATGTGTTCCTTTGGATGACTTCTAGCTTTGTAAGAGCTTCTCATATGCTTTTAAATTCTGAACGAATAGCTTTTCGAAATGCACTTTATCTCAAATTCTCATCCCTTTAATGCCGAACTCTATTATTTTTGAAGCTATTAATTGGTCATAAATTTAATTATAATTATCGAATCATATCTTTAATAGTTGAGAAACTCATCAGTGCCTATGTTTGCATCAGGACTCGGATGTGTTTTAGAGCCAACAAAACATACCCTTAATAGCGATTTTAATAATGATAATAGTATTGATCAGAATGAAAACGGAACCGATTCTACAAACAATACACAATCATCAATACCTACACCTATACCTCCCGTACAATTCGATTGGAGTTCTAGTGGTCTCACAAACCCTTTAGATGCTAATCAAAAATCTATGGCTTCTTTTGATTTAGACTTTTTTGTTACCAATGATGACGTTCAAAATATTAATAAACAAATAGGAATTTCTAGTGAGCTATTTATTAGTTATTTTCTAAAAGCTATATTGGCTTCAAATTAAACTAAAATGTTGTAAACTGAACTTCTTTTAAAGGTTTTGAAGAGGAATTACTTAATGATAAAGTTGAAACCAATTCTAAAAGTGATTCAATATCTAGAGATTTGGATTCGATAAACGATAAGATAGATATTGTTCAACAACTATTATCATCTGTCAAAAGTAGTTCGACATCAACTAAACCGATATCAGATCGTAATCAAGTATTAAGTGCAGAAGCGCTTCAAGTTTTAGACGAATTGCCAAATCTGTCTTTTATGAGAGCAAAAGTATTAATGTTTCCGATTATGTGCAAAAATTCCAACATTTAATGAACTGAAGATAATATTAATTTAATTTTTTAATAACAATTACTTTTAACTTATAAATAATTAAATAGCAAAATATTATAATACATTCCAGAACTAGTCAGAATTTTGTGCTATTTATTGATTGCATTTAAATATAACTGAACTCAAACTTTATTTTAAAATTAATGCAAAAATTTGCTTAAAAAAATATTAAAATATTTCTTTACAAGTTTTGTCTTTTATTTACTTTTATCATTAATACATAAAAAAAATTTATTCATTAAGATTTTTCTCTTGTGGTTTTTGTTTATCAATTTCGTGAAATTGGAATAATTTCTCTTCGATTTCTTTCATTAAATTTTTTGCATCGTTATTAAGATCTAATTATAGGATAAATAATAACTTTTAAATCTATACTTGAATTAATTGTTAGTAAATAATGAATTAAAAAAGATTTAATTAATAGTAATTACTAATTATTTTATTTCTTGCGATTCGGATCTGATGTAAATCAATGTCATTTCGAGGAAAGCCTTCGTTATCGACCAGAGAGTCATTCATTCCTACGTTTTGCTTAAAAATAATAATAACTTACAATAAATGTTAACTTTATGTATAAATGATAACAATATAATTAATTACAGATCGAAGAATGCTTTGAAACTCTCTAATTTGATTCTCAATTTTATTCCTTTGAGTGTTGAGTTTCAATAATTCTTTTCTCAGAACTTCTTTTTCAGAACTCGTTTCACTGTTTGAAGACATCATTCAATTAATTGACACAAAACTATCGTTAAATTCAGATTTTATTGTTCAAAACGAGAAATTATACATATAATTAATGAGTTATTAATAAATTAAAAATATGAATAGATTTGAATTAATATTAAACTCAACATAAACTTAAATAAATGCGAACTCAGTTTTAAGACTCGAATGTAATGACAATGAATTCGCAAAATTTAAACCTCAATCATATTATTGCAGACAATGTTTTGTAAACAAATAATATTACAAACCATTTACAAAAATAGTGACATCTATTTGTGTAAATGATTTAATGGTTTGGCGCAAAGGAATTATGAACTATTGGTTAGAGGAGGAGTTGAAGGCGTGACAGAACAGGAGTGACTATTGTTGGGAAACTGAGAAAACACATTCATTGATAAAGTGATTGAATTGATTAATTGATAATTAAATAGATTTCTATAGAATAGAGTGAAAGTGTTTGAAGCATAAAATCGTAATTTGATTGAATTAATTGTTAAGTTTGAATGAGTTATAATTGAAATAAGTGTTATTAAAAGGTGTGGTTGTTGTGATCAATGGCTGAATGGACGCCATTTCAATTGGCCATAAGCTATTTCACTCATTCAGATTGACATAGATTGACATTCGCTATACATTCACTTATACACTCATAGGTAGGATCAAAACTTCACTTTTATATCTCTTTCACATCAATGATTCATACTTTTATACTATTACTAAACTATTCCTTACTTTACTATTCCTTTCATTATCTAATAGTGTATTACATTTCAAAATATTAGTCATTAGTTGAAGTGTAATAATAGTCAATAGTCTTGTGAATTAAACTTTATTTTGTTTACCAAATCATATGAAACACAAGTATTGTTTGTTTATTGTTTGTATTATTAGTATTATTATAGGTTTTGAGTTAAGAATTGAGCGCTTTATTTAACTTTTCAATATTAAAAGTAATTTAAGAACTCATGTTTTGAAACTAGTTTTTAATAAGTTATTAATTAAGTACTAACTTATGATAAGTTTGTTTTCGTGAGTATTAATTATTAGTCAGTATAAAAGATTTAAAGACATATAATATGTTAGCAAAGCTTAACTTAAGTTTATATAAATACTAACTTATATCAAACTTAATATCGCGTTAATATTTAATAATTCAAAGCTCGACTTATTATCAAAACACTTAGTATTCAATAGACATACCGTTAAATCAGATAATTTAAAGGTTCAATTTTTTATAATCAATGCATAACTCGTATCAAATTTTTCGACTTAAAAGCTTTTAAAAAAAAATTGTAGACTTTCAAGAGAATTATCAAATCATGCGAAATATCCAAAGCTATAAACTTATAAACAGTTAATTTTTATGACTCAGAAAATTTATTAGCCATTAGTTTTTAATCACTTTTAACATCAAATAAAAATAATTGAGCCGTTTTTCATAGAATACAAATGAGAATCTATTTTCACAATTTATATAATTTACAATTGAGTTCAGTTTTTTACCTAACATTTTATAACATTCCTTTGTTTCAAATTTAAACATATTATTGAGTCTATTCAGGAAACAATTCCAGAACTTGAATGTAATCTTATGCTAATGTAATGATAAAAAAATTAATTTATGATTAAACTTGACTTTTGATCATTTTTATGGACTATTACAATACTATTTTAGATTAATAACACTTTTATGATTTCAATTGATTTGAAAGTTAAACCTGAATAATGAAACTCTAATCGAAAAGCGATTTCAAATTCCTTACTATCCTTTTAAAACATTCTGTTATCTCTATAATTATAAGTTAATTATAGATTTTATTAATTGAAACATTTAAAAAACTATAAAAACTCGAAAACATAATCTCAGTTTGATCTGCGTTCAGATCAGTTCATGCTATGAAAGCCAATTAGAAGCTCATAATTACTGTCTTATGTACTCTTTATTCAAAATTACATCAGAAATTCTTCGATATTTTTCTCAAAATTCAATAATACTTTGCTTAGATTTTCAAATATTCAAAGAAATCAATTACTTTCAAATTTATTCTCAATGATTAGAAAATAGGGTTTGAATGAAAATTTGTGATAATATTTGATAATAAGATCGAAACTCAAGCTTTCAGTATAAAATTGTTGATAAAAATCAAGTTGAGTTTCATGACTATTAAGAATCCTGTGCCAGACATAACTGAACACAATATTTCTTCTTTCGATTCATTTTTGATTTATTTTTAATTATTTTATTTCGTTATATTTCCATACAATGACATATAATTAATGTCAAGAATTTTTTTTATTGAATCTTATTTGATATTTAAGATGAAAACTCTTATTGTATGGTATAGTTTAAACCTATAATTTGTTTACAAACTATTGAAATGAGAAATCAAATGAATGAGTCATAAAATAATACCTTCAATTGATTTTAAGGTGAGATTTGAAGGAAAATGAAACAATTTGATTGCGGAAAAAGTTTGAAAACAGTTTTATTACTAGATTTTGAATACATTTAACTTTTTATTACTGTTTAAATAATTTGAATATAAAATTAATTAATTTACTCAACTTTTTGTTCTTTCATTTTCTATTTGACATTACAAAGAACTGAATTTCCTTCTATTTTATTAACACATGAGAATCAAAATCTATATTTTGTGAAAAGCAAAAAATAATTGATTTAAATCTTAAGAGAAGGCATTGAGTTGTCTAAAACTGATAATAATGAACAATAACGACGATTCATCGACTTCAGTGACAGACGAAGAAGAAGAAGAAGAAATACCGCATAAAGAGATTGTATCATCTGAGGCGCCAAAACAGCCACAATGTGATCAGCCTATTATGGATGAGATGCAATCTGTTTCAGACATTCACCAATTTGAAAAAGATAAAAAGGCTGTCTATAAGCACCCACTCTTCCCACTGCTTGGTTTGCATTACTTATAGTTAGATAATATTGACTCTATTTTTACGTAACTCACTATTTCTTATTTAGCTCTACTCTTAGAAAAGTGTGAAATCGCAACCTCAACACTCAATACTCCGAGTATTAATTCGAACACATCTTCATTTAATTCAGAAATCGCTGCATTTGTTCAACACCAACAACGCGATGGTAAACCTTTTCTTAGTGATGATCCAGAGGTCGACGCATTAGTAAGTTTTTACTTTTAATACTTTAGTCCTATCTATTATTGGCTCATATTTAACGATTATATCTTTTTAGATGATAAAAGCTATTCAAGTACTTAGAATTCATTTATTAGAATTGGAAAAAGTATCGGAATTATGCAAAGACTTCTGTCAAAGATATATAAGTGAGTCTACAGTTTATTAATAGGCTTTTCAATACTGTTCTCACAATTGTTTGTTTTGAAATAATAGTTGAATAAAATTCAGAAAAAAGACATAAATTTATTACTTTCACTATTATTTCAAAACAAACAATTGTGAGAACAGTATTGAAAAGCCTATTAAGAAAGTAATAAATTTATGTCTTTTTTCTGAATTTTATTGAGAATAAACATTTTTAGAAACAACTCTATTAATGAAAAATAAAAATTTATAATGATATGAAATTTTATTTGATAGCATGTTTACGCACAAAAATGAATTCTGAGAACTTATTGCGCGGCACTTCTTGTGTTGGAAATTCTGGTAATCAGTCGTCTGCCAACTCATTCTTTGATAGTTCTTCGTGTTCTTCAAACAGTTCATCTGAAGACTATTCGTTAACCTCTCCCTCATCAACATTTCCATCAAATTCAACTCAAACTGTATATCAAATGGTTCAGACAGCACAAGGACTTGTCGCACAACCCATACAACTAACAACACCTCAACAACAAATTCATGGCTCGACTCCGATCTCACAAATAGGCACTAATAATAATAGTAATAATAATAATAATAATAACAATAATAAAATAAATCATATCAACAACAGTCGTGTCGATAGTAGTAATGATGAAGACTTGAGCGATGACATGGGCTCTAATCATAGCAATAGCAAAAAGAAACAACAAAAAAGAGGAGTTTTACCAAAACAGGCGACTTCTATAATGAGATCCTGGCTTTTTCAGCACATTGTGGTTAATATTTATTTAAATTATAATATTTTAATTGTTATTCAAACTGATATCTAATAAAAATAAATTATTTATTTAATTGATAGCATCCCTATCCGACTGAGGACGAAAAGCGTACGATTGCGTCGCAAACGAATCTCACATTACTTCAGGTTAACAATTGGTTTATAAACGCTCGCAGAAGAATACTTCAGCCTATGTTAGACACCGCTAATTCTCTTAATGAAAGTCAAGGCACACATATTCAAAGCCCAGCTAAGAATTCAAATAAAAATTCAAGTTCTAAAAAACTTAAGACAACGTCTTCTATGCAAAGGTTTGATTGCAAAACACATTAATAATTGTTTGAATTAAATTAACTTTTTATGCATAGGTTTTGGCCCGAATCGATCGCTAAGTTTCAGAGTTCAACTCAAAAAGAAGAGACCAAATGAATGAAATGCCAACTTTTAATGTTAACATAATAGTCAAGCATTATATATGTAAATAAATAGCTTAACAAAATCTATTTCAACTCAATCTCAATCTTACACATTTTGATTAATGTTCACCAAAATATCAAATAATGTATTCATAACTCTGATTATGAATTAAACTAAATTCAAATTTTGCATAATATTAACCAAAGTGTAAAACTATGTTTAAGATTTGGAAGAGTTTAGTGTCATTTGTCTCCAAAAAAGTTGGTTTACATTAATTATGTCAATACTCATTAGCATTTATCATATTATTGTTTATTTTCATTTTTTTGTTCCTTTTTATAGAATTCAATCAAAGACTTCTTTTCAAGTCTTTTAATTATTATTATTATTGATAAAAAATATAGATTTTGTGTCAAAACAATTCTAATTATACAATAAATAAAAAATAATTATTCAACTAATGATTTAATTAATTATAACTAATTCTGAATCAATTAACGATTCTTTAAAATTGTTGATTATATTTCGCTTTGAAATCAAATTAAATCTAATGTTAAATAATTTTTATTCTAAACTTAATAAGAGTTGAGTCTTAACTTCCAAATAACAAAAATTGCTGAAAATTAAATGAATTACTTGAGTAAAAAAATGATAGAAAAGCAGTTTAGCTTTAATATTATGATAAAGAGCTTTGAAATTGATTTTCGAGCAATTTATACCTGCTTTAACTGATACTTATTTTGAATATACTGTAAGAATACTGATATGTTTGCTTCTATTGAAAGTCTAGTTTAATATGAACTCAATGAGTGTAAGCAATAGCTGACTGGTTAGTGATAGCCTATAATGTAAGTGAATGTACACATAGTATATACACTATATAGTTATATAAAGCATAATATTATGATAAGAGTGAAACCCGTCCACCATATTCTCAATTGAAGGGGAGATATAAGTCTCAAATGAGACAAAGCTTTATATAAACATTTTATATTTAACTGTTTATCAATTGAAAAACAACTTAATTTACATTTAAATCATAATTAAAGGTAAGTTAATATTGATTTATATTTATAAATATGATAAATAATGGTTAAAATGACTGATTTAGTTGATAGTTGAGAATGAGTTCATCCCTATTATACCTATTTTTTGGTTTAGGTCTGAAATATGTTTATAGTATTCAATTCTCCCTAAACTACTCAATACTAATAGATTCTCCCTTTCATTGGATAAAATTTACTTTTAATATTAGTTCACTTTTTACTATACTTTCTATTTCAATATTATCTCATCTTTAATCATTTCTTTTAATTTGATTTCAATTTCATTCAAACTATTGTCCATTTCTTAACTATTTTCAGACTTTTATTGTTTAAATGGATTTTAAGAGATAGTAAAGTATCGATTTTCCGACATTTTGTCTCATTTTTAACCATTAAAATGCATTATAAATATTATTATTAATACCTTTATTATAATAATATTTTCAATGCAAACGCATTTAGATTTGATATAAGTTAAAGTTTTAGTTAATGGTTAAAAAACTTTTTTTAGAACATGAAAATAAATCAATTCATTCAATACATAAAATTGGTTTTAATTTCGCTCTTTAGAGATACAGAAAATAAATAACTCATATTTCTTTGAAAGATAATGAGTACATATTATAGACTAAATCGAAGTGCAATTCAATAATAATCACAAACAATTATAATCAAATCAATAGAATTTTTTAAATAAAAAGTGCTTTAGGCATAAAATATTTTTCGATAACTTTTGAGTGATTATAAATCAAAGAAAATATTAAATTAAAACAAATATTAATGCATTTTAAATCAATTTTACTTAATTTCTACCCAAAAAATGAATTCAGTATTAAATAAAAGACGACTTAAAAATCATAAAAAAGTAGTGACTTATTGAATAAGATTATACTTAAGGTCTCATTATATTCCAGTTATATCTCTAAGATTGGAATCAAGATTAAGGAATGTTTGACACAATTAGTATTAGTTTTGAAAGTAAACTGAATTGAAAATCACTGAAAATGATGTACTTTGGCGAAAGTTAAAGCAATTAAAATGAAAAGACAGTTGAATAGCTCAGCAAAATTGAGAGCCATAAATGCAATGATTAATCAACAAAATTGTCTTCAACTCAATTTACTCTATACTTACAAAAAGTTAAAATCAAAATTCAGACACTTCTAATCTATTATAAATTAAAGTTTAAAAAGTAAGAGAAAGTTAAATAATTTCTTTTTGCGGAAGTTTTATTATTTAAAAACAATAGAAACATAATGATAATAATATAAAAGAAAAAGATTTATAAGTCATTAAACTTTTAAATACCAAAAAAAACCACAAATGACTTTATTTAAACTTATTATTGAAGGCATTTATAATTCGAATGATGTCCTCATCGCCAACGCCTTCTTCATCAGGCGCTATACAGGAGGACTCGCTTTACACCGATGATGAGGTATAAAGCAATTGATATTTGATTTAAATAAATGATTACAAACTGTAACTATAGCTGACGTCTGCGTCAAGTTCTACCCCAACATATCTGCATCATTTACCTTCTAATCATGTTGAACACAATGTGGTTTCATCGACACAACATCATAATCATCATCAACAGGTTTATAAACAATAAACTGATTTTTAAATTCTAAAATTGATTCAAATTGCCTAATATTTGTTTAATAGCCGTTTAAGCATATATTGGCCCAGAAATATGCGGCTGAATCGACATCAGAACAGTCGAGCAGTTCGTCAGAACCTCAAACACAAATGCATCAAATGTCACATTTTTACGCCTATTCTCCTCTCGTGAGCAGCAGTTGTGGAGCCAATCATTATGACAACAATATGTTAGAAACTAATAACACACACAATGAAGTAATGCATGTCGAGTCGACTAGTGATCAAATTGATGACGAAGACACACCTTTAATGCAAAACCATATATTTCAGGACAATGTAATCGATAATCTTATAAAACAAGAACAGACAACAGCTATGAATTCAACATTAGTCAGCTCTACTTCGGCAGCAAATATGTGCAGACAAGAGATAATGTTTGAGTGTACGAGTGAAACAGTCGACTCAACTACTAATAGTGGACATTCACTGAGCTTTGTTCCTTCTATTTCTACATATCACGAAACAATCGATAAAATATCCATTCAGTCAATGGTATCAATGCATGGATCAGATGGTCATCATTTACTACAAGCACTTCCTCCACAATCTCCTCACTATTTGCATCAGAACTCTAATAATGATATTTTACAACAACAACAACAACAACAACAACAACAACAACAACAACAACAACAACAACAACAACAATCTGCTGAACAGTGCGTTCAAGCAATTCAAGAATCGCCACAACATAGCAATACAATCGAACCCGAAGTTACACAACATGTAATCAGTGATCTCCCAGTTTTGAGTCGAGCCAGAGCTTCATTACCGGCCGAATACTTGTATATTCAAGAACCAGAATCTTCAGCAACAGTTTTAGGTGTCTTCGCGAAGAAGACAATCCCTAAACGCACTCAATTCGGTCCCGTTGAAGGTGTTATTGTTCAACACAATCACTCAAATGCTCAAAACCATAAACACAATCTCATGATATTTATTACTGAAACTCTGATTCTCGATCAAAGTGATGAAAATCAGTCAAATTGGATGAAATTTGTGCGTTCGGCCAATACTTATGAGGAACAAAACTTAGCTCTTGTTACTAAAGAACAGGTTTCTATCAATAATCTCAATGAAATTGAAATGAAATTCTATTTCTTGACAACAAGACCTATATATGCGAGAGAAGAGTTGAAAGTCTGGTATTCAAAAGAATATGGAGAAAAATTTAACCTTAAATTATTAGAACCCCGTTCTATACATATCAATGAAAATGATGAGCAAAGTATAGCTAACAATCTTCGCAAACGAAATACAGTGACCACTATAGACATTTTGACCACTGGAGGACATAAATTGAGAAATAAAATGGCAAAAACACAACAACAGCAACAGTTACAAAAACAAGAAACAGAACAGAATAATAATAGAATAGAAACAATTGTTGCAAATGATGAAGTGAAAGAAAATAGTACTCAAGCAAAATATCAATGCGAAACCTGTCAAAAAGTATTCCCAAGATTTTATAGTTTACGTCGACATCAAATTATGCATTCGGGTATTCATTATTTAGTTGTTTTAATTTTAAAACCCATTAATTTATTGTTTATATATTAATAGGTGAGAAGAAATTCAAGTGTCCTATTTGTGGAATGTCTTTCAGTCATGTCTATAATCGTAATCGACATGTTAAAAAACATGCAAAAGTCAATACCAATTGTAATAAAAGAATAGTAACAAACATTGTTGAAACTCAAACTATTGAACGAAATGGGAATTTAGGTTCAGATTTGGAAAGAAAGGAAAATCAGAACGTTATCAATGATGGAAATAATGATTCAAATACACTCATAATGAAAGCGCCGCTTTTGACAGTTGCGCGAAAAAGTGCACCAAAAAGTATGAATTCAAACAATATTAATAACAAACCATATCGTTGTCATGAATGTTATAAGAGTTTTACTACTGATGACCGTTTGCTGAGACACGCAATCGTCCATTCGAGTGATGAAAATGTGAAACCACTCGCATGTCAGATATGCCAAAAAAGGTTTCTCAATAATTCTGCGCTTTCGTGTCATTTAAAAGTTCACAGGTTTGCTATTATCTTATTTTAGTGATTGGTTTAAATCTAAGTTTAACTCTTATCTAACAGTACTCCTAAAGATCAGCCGCGAAGATATGATTGTGTCATTTGCAAAGAATGGTTTGAAAGCACACAAATTAGAAAAGATCATATTATGACACACGCGGATCCTTTAACTGGACATTATATGTGTCCAAATTGTTCAAAAGTAAGCTTAACTCTCAATCTTTCAAAACAATTGAATTAATGAATACCAATATTTTCAAAAGCCTTTTGAAGAGTTCTCAGCTGTTCGAAAGCACATCCGAGCCTTTCATTCAGACAAACAGTATCCGTGCACACAATGTGAAAAAGTAATGTTAAGCGCAAAGTTTTAATACATTATAATTGACTTTTTTATGATTATTTGATTGTGTATCAGGTGTTTCCGCGTCCGGACAAATTGAAGTTACATATGTTGAGACACAGCGATCACAGAGAGTTTCTGTGCGCTAATTGTGGAAAACAATTCAAAAGAAAAGATAAATTGAAAGAACATATGCAGCGAATGCATGCGCCCGATAGAGAAGCAAAACTTGCAGGTAATTAAATTACTATCATTTACATTAAAGGAAATTTAAAGATTTTCAAATTTATTTAAAAATAGCAAAACAGGCAGCAAAACAAGCACAACAACAGAGTCAACACCACAAGAAGTTTGTTCCCAAAGTATCGCCAACTGATTATCACCGTTTTATATACAAATGTCACACTTGTCTTCTCGGTATTCAATTATTATATAATTTAGTAAAACTCAAAATTCATTCATTTATATTTTAAATAAAGGTTTTAAAAGGAGAGGAATGCTTGTCAATCATCTCGCGAAAAGACATCCCGATATTCCGCCCGATTCTGTTCCTGAACTTAATCTACCAATTCTTAAAGTAAAACTAATTGAATTAAAAGTATTTAATGATTTGCTAAATATCAATCTTTTTCTACAGACAACTCGTGACTATTATTGTCAATATTGTGACAAAATATATAAGTCAAGTTCTAAACGTAAAGCTCATATCATTAAGAATCATCCGGGTATGGATTCAATTAATTTATATTCCATTAGAAATAATAAAACTCTACTATAACTGAATTGTTAACTAAAGTGGAATTATTATTGAATAGGAAAATCGTTGCCTCTTTCGAATAGACATAAGGGCGGAATACCAGTGATTCCTGGAATTCCAAATCCGACATATAGTGCAACAGTTGGTAGTATAACAACACATCCACACTATTGTGATTGGTGTCATAAACAGTATGCGAGTAAAGCTAAACTACTTCAACACCAACGTAAGAAACATCCCGAACAAATGGCTATTATTAATAGCAATGCGAGATCGAGACAACGCTCTGCTGCCATCCCTTCAACTACAATATCTTCTCAAACGACTAACATTGTGGGCAATTCAAGTCAATCGAGTGTATCGTTAGGAACAGGCGTTTCCACTAATCTCATAACAATTTTAGGAAATCTAAATAGCATTATAACTGCGACAATGAATAGTGATTTATCGCAATCGAATGCTTCGAGCGCTGATTTACAGGAATTACTTCAGGGCAGCTCTGGTGACCTTTTGACTCAAGCTATGTCTGAGTTAACGGCAAACAAATCAGATACGGCAACGCTTATCATTACTGCTCAATCAGCAGATGATGTCGAGTCCACTTGGAGTCAAGTTTGCGAAGAAATAAACGATGTTTAATAGTCTGATAAAACTTATTTATATAAACTTCTTCCTATTCTATTAAGTTTTATGATCTCTTTTTCTACAATATTTTACTATAAAGTACTCAATCATTGCTTCTATTTCTCCAATTTATTGTAAGAAATTTTATATTATTTAATGAAAAAACCTATTTATTTGAATATTTTTACAAATAATTCTCAAAACTGATTGAATTTGAATTTTTTTAAAATGAATCACGAGTTAAATTGAAAATAAATGTTATGCTAAATACCGGTACTCAATGCGAAAGTGTTTTTCATTTATTATCACTTTCATCATTAGTTAAGTTCATACTCTTTGCCATTTCGATGAGCTGTTGAGTGGCTGTCGGCTCTTCAGGGATGTATTCACTCCTCTCTGTATTCGGAAACTTAGAAATATTTAGATGTGTCGGTCTATTAAGAAATGGATTCCACGGGCCCTGAATTGAGGGCAAAGTGACTGCCTGTGGACTCAACAACTGTGAGATCTCATAACCAGACCTTTATATTTAAATTTATATCAATTAATTATATGATTAAGTTTATGAATGTTAGAGTTGTTGACCTCGAATGAAGAAAGTCTAACCACCACATTATCTCAACTTTACTAAATTGTCTGATATTCATCCAGTGAGACATTCCATTCAGATATTCAGTAACAATCACAGGAGTTCTGTGACGGCGAGGCTTCAGATACACCACAACTCCCGAGTTTTTTCGCGACCAGTCTATCATTTCTGTCTCTATAAATTCCCGAACACCTCGACTGCAAACACTAGTCTTACAAAACTTGAATGTAATCCTTTGTAATTGACAAACATATCTGCAAAGTATTAATAATTCGTTTTAACGAATAATTGTAGACATATTTGAAAACTTTTTAGTTCTCATTTCTCACACTTAACAGAATTTACTCATAATATGATTAACCCATAAATTAAATTAGTTTTTAATAATAAATCAAATGAATGCAAACCTTCCCAATCCGTTATAATAAGCATTTCTAATATAATTTGTGGGCAGTGCGGGATTGTGAACAATCCATGGATTCAAACTATATTTTGCGATATCTATTAATTTAGGCATTTCTTACTCATAAACTTTAATATTATCAATAATTATACGCTATTTTCAAATATAATATAAATAAACAAAAATTAAAAACATTGCTTTTCGATCAAATCGAGTTTTATCGATATCGACAAAAGTTTATCATACAATACATGATGACTTCTATAATATTATATAAAATTAATTTATTCGCACATTTCTCTTATGAAAATCTACCAAATCTATAAATTGATACAAACTGTTGAATATATTATTGGTTAAAATTTGAATATTCCTCAAAACTAATTACTTTTTAATATATTTATGATAATTAACAATTAAATAGAATTTTTCAAAATATGACACGAAGTTTATGGACATTTCGTACATGTGTTTCATTCAACTAAAGCTTGTTATGAAATATCAATAACATTATCATTGATTACAGGGTTTTAATAAGAGTTAAAGTTCTTTTTTTAAATTTTGATAAATAAGAGATGAATTGATCCAAAAATGGAAACATATTATTCTGTACTTAAATGTGAAGAAAACGCCTCAAAAACAGAGCTTAAAAAGCAATACAAAAAACTAGCGCTTGAGGTAAAAGATAATTAATTTGAAATCTATCGATATTTAAATAATTTAATTAATGATAATTAAATTACATGTTAAGACACATCCCGACAAAAATTTATCATTGAATTCAAGCGAAGAGTTCCATAAAATCGATGCCGCCATTAAAGTACTCGACAATGACTTAATGAGACGTAAATACGATTCAAAACTTATCGGTATTTCAAATAATTATGTCTTAAACTAATTGAAAATTATTTGATAATTAGATTCAATTTCATTATTTTGTAGAAAATCGTAATCAAAAGCGTATTATTAATGACGAACTTTCTATCAATGATTTTAACTATAATTGTGGTAAAAATTTAATTGATTTAAAACTAAGTGAAACTCATTTTAATGCCTTTTAAAACGTTTAACTTTGAAATAGTTTAATAAATAGATTTTTTTGTTTTTGATCATTTAGAAAGTGATTTATATGAGAATGAATGTCGTTGTGGAGGAATATATTCTGTTTCTGGTAATGAATTATCACTTAAAACCGACTCATTTATAATTGATTGCGATTCGTGTTCATTGTCTGTTAAGTTTAAGTTAAAATAGAATAAAATATATATATTTTCATTCATTATATAATTTGTAAAATAATTAATCATTGAATAATTGAATAAAATTTTGTAAATGATTGCTTTACAATCAGTCGTCACTACAGTTGCGGAAATATAAAGTTAGAAGAATCGTAAGCAGAGCTGAATCTGTAATCGATTCTTTACTACTCTGTATAATGAGATCGATTGAGTTTCGCGTTCGCGCTTTGTATGCACTCAACGGTTCTGTTTCTCATTCTTTACTAGACTAGCAAAGTATGAGTTGTATTACTTTATAATGAAAAGAAAGTATGTATGTATGAAAGTATGATCGCTTTACTAACTTTGCGCTTAAAATGTATGACAATTCACTTTAAGACAGTAATTGATAGTCATTTGAGTTCTTCATTCTTGAAAATGAGCACTCGTTATGACTCAAGAAATTCAGGACGAGTCTGAAGAAGTAAGTCTTTAACTTTATTCCTTTTATTAGTTCATCCCTTTTGTTGTTATGAAGTGTAAGAATATACTTAAAAAATAATGTAATTATTTCTCGTTATTATCATAAAAGTTATGTCGCATTGTATTGATCTATAACTTGTTGTACTTCTGCATCAAATACTCAATTATGAGTTCATTTAACAAAACACTATTTTAATAGTCTATACATATGATGATAATTCTTCTTCACATTTCTCAAAAACTATAGATATGTAATGTTATGAGTGATAACTTTATCAATTTTTGTTTGTTTTTAGAATGATATAGTTTTCTTTGAAAGAAATAGAGGCCATTATTATTAATTAAATTGAAGACAAGATTAATGTTTAAGACTTAAATAATTCTGTGAAATTCTAGTTATCAAGAAATAAAACCTTGAATTATTTGAAACGATAATCTATGTGATAATCACATGAATCATTTGTGATTTAATAGCGAGTATATTTGAATAACCGAGAAAATAGTGAGCTTTTCGCTCTAACATTCAGTTAATCTGAATATTTACTCTCAATTACTTTCTGGTGAATTGTTTAGCTTGAAGTATGTGTGAGTCTGACGTGTGGATTATTTGACTCTCTCAATAAACTTCTATATGGCTCACACTGAGAGAAAGAGTCATTTCAGGAGCAAAAATTACTGCAATTTATTATTTAGTAATGATTTATATTTCAGTTGCATTCACTTTAATTTATGTTCTCTTATATAACTTGGATTGATATACAAACTGCCAAAAGTGTGTAGAAATGACTTCATTCTATTTAATTCTCCAGATTTTATTTCTCAAAAAAGATATCATTTGTGAATTTAATACTTTTCATGAAAATGTGAATTGTATTGTATTCTGTGTAATATTTTATGTGTTTTGAAACAAGTTTTCTAACAAAAAATGATCGATAATTTTAATAAAATGAACTCATAATATATTTATTACAATCGAAATCATTCAACTTTTCAACTCTTATTTAAAGATTGATAAAGATTAAAGCGTTTGACACCAAACTTGTCGGAAGTCATCAGCAATAGAATACAGAGAATGAAATCAGTCTTTTTTGATGAATTGAATGCAATTCTCAGATAAAAGAGAAAGTTTTCAGATTTTTTTTCACCTTAAGAACTCACTCATATGAAGAGACAGAACAATTACTGACAGAACACTTAATCAAATTTATAGTTATTGTTTATAAAAATCTTTGAATTTATTCGTTTTTGTCATATGTTTTTCATATTCATTATTTTAATGATAATAAAATACTTGTAAAATAAAAAAGAACAACTTTAATATTCTGTTGCAAAAATGAATCCCATTGAAAGCTTTGACTATCAGTTGAATAAGTATTTTCAGACAATTTTCTTTTAAAGAATTCAAAGTATCTTCAAATAGTCTTTCGGAAAGTTGAACGAATACTTTTAGCTCTAATATGCAAAACATTATAAATTTCATATCTTTCATCCATAAGAAGATGTTTTTATTTCAAATTGAATGAAATACTGAAGATATATCTTGACTTTAATGTACGAGGACTTGTATATAGGAAACTGCACACAACTGGTACACAAATGCTTCTACTGGTACTTCTCTAATCATTAGTAAACTCTAACGAATAAGCTTTGCTTCCACTGCAGAGTTTTATATCTTTAGTTTCGTGTACAATATTATACTTGTAATAAATCTTTATTTTTCCTCTGCTTCAGTTAATTAAAGTACCACTACTGACACACAATAGTTAATGCTTTCTCGATTAAAAATTAAGATGTAAGCAGTTCTAGTTTTAATGGTTGTAGAAAATAACATAAATCAATTAAACTAAATTTTCAAAATATTTTATTTAATGGGATATTCGAGTGAATCATGAGTAATAAACACTTGAAAGTAAATGAATTAATCAAATTCAAAGCTTGCATTTGTGTTCTCAAAAATCTTAATTCTATTGAACATCTGCTGAACATTATATTCAATTATACTAAAACTTAATTTTGAATTTCCAATACGTTTCTCTCTATTTAATTAAGGAATTAAAAATTAATCATTTATTGAGTACATTTTTATCTCATCACAATCTTCTCATTACTTGAACAAGAGTTGGCTGAATATGAAATATATAATTTCAGAGCAAAAAAACTAGATATTCCTCAGATAAAAGCGGTAAAGCCTTAGAATACTAAACTCTTAATAAATTGAAGGCTATGTTCATCCCAAAGACTTTATCTGAGTTGTCTTTGATTCATTCGCTTTAAATTTCTCATTAATCCGTCGTTATCTCGTCTAACAATCATTTCTATTATGGAAAACAAAACATTCGAAGGCTATGCACACAAAGACCAACTTGACAATAGAAATTGTTAGACATTACATAGTGTTGTATAAGACACAGCACAGTCTTGCTAATGATTTTTGAGCCCTAACGCAACACAACTGACATTTGTGCGATAATTTTGCACAAAGACAAGAGATAAGCTTAACGACTGCGATCCCACTTTTCATATTTTCTCTTTTAATCAAATAATTATAAAAGTATAACGAAAAAATCAAACATTTTTAGGTACCTTCCAATCTAATATTCTTTTTGAACTAAATTTTAATGATCAATTTATTTAAATCTAAAAAAATAAAGTGTCACTCTTTCCTTTTCCTCAAAAATTTCTAAATTTTAGAACTTATAAAACCAGTGGTATATAAAAAAGTCAAATTTAATTAATTTCTGATATTACTGACCTCTTTTTCAACTTCATTCTTAATATCCATTTTTTATTCGTAGTGATTTTGATTTAGTTTAATCCTTACTGACTCGATATTTGAAAAACACAGTACAGGGATATTTGCCTTTGTTTTGATTACTTTGAATCTTCTCGAGACGTATCTTTGATGTTTCTCCCAGTCCATCATTATCGCTAACGTACAGTATAAGTCTTAGATTGTTTGCCACACAAACGTGTCAAGTCTATAATTCGAATGTTTATTGTATTGACTGTGTCTTTATTGGGCGGAACAAACATACATTGAATGTCTTCGGGAACAAACATGCAAACTATACCATAGCTAGCATTCATTATTCAAAACAATTCAATAGATATTCAAAAGTTTATTCTAATCAACCCAACAGGTAAATTATTATTTATTTTCAGCTAAACTAATAATTTCAAGCTCAGAAAAATTATTCATTTAATGTAATTCTATTATTCCTTTATTCCATTTCAATCTTATCACTTCTATTCATATACAAATTATTCAAATTCTCTATAGATATTATCAGTGATTGTTATGACTCTGGATATTGTCACTATTTGATTATTCATACTGAAAAAATTGTTTATTCCTTTGAAAATTGAAGTTCTGAACACTTTGATGAGTAAATATAACATTCGTACTAACATTACAAAAAAACATTATTTGATTGCATGTCATGTTTAGTGCGGAAGTCTATCATCTTTCAGAGTAATCATAGCATAACACTAAAGATAACACTAGATATTAAATGAGTTTCGAAAATATTTGCGATAAGGTATACATTGAAAAGTAAGTTACAATATATTTATACAGAAAAAAGTTTTCGTTTTATTGACACTATTTATACTTCTGTATTGATAGAGAAAAATTTTGAGAAATCTCATTCACATTTCAAACCAGTGAGAAGTTTTTTCTCATCCCCACCCAAAACATTTATTCGAAGTAAAATTTTTGAGAAATTGTTGGAATGATAGTCTATTGCAAACAATCAATTTTATTATAGGCGGTAAAAATCATTTGTAAAGAAGTCATTTATTGCCTCAAAATTTTATTTATCTTTTGTTTATTAAAAGTAACGATAAGTTGTAAATAATTTCATTTTAAAAAGACAAAAATACTTTTGAATAGATTTTGTTCTCTTCTATTTTTTGTGACTAATCTTAATTTTTTTTATCTCATTACTAATAAATGATATTTATATCTCATTCTCATAAATTTTTCCAAATCCAAAACCGATCCCAATTTTTAGTTCCCTATTCAGTACTCATTGAATTAAAACTCACACATAGAAAGAATCACAAAACATAATAAATTAATACAATTTAGAGCAATTTATTGAATTCATTTGCCTCGAGTTATATAAATATGCGATACAGTCAGCAAACTTTTTTCCAACATATTTGAAAAATGACAAGATTTTGAGACTTTCGAAACTTGCATGAAAATAATTTTTGCAATTCCAGAAAGTGTTAAACTTGATTTTATATAAAAATACTATTGTACAGTTACCACCACCAATGCGAAGCAATAATGTATTAAGCTAATGGATAGCTAAGTTTTTTTTAACATTAAAGTATACTTCGTATTTCATAACTTCGCACCGCTCACCATCTCTTTTCTCAGTCTTCGCTTATGTTCAACTTTTTCATAGCCTCAACTTTATTTATCTTAATTTGTTAATACAAAAAAGTTATTCATTAAATGCAGTTTTAAATTGGTTGCAAACCCTAACGTATATCAGATCTCACACATCATTTTAGAAGAGATGGGAAAATATCTTTTTAAACTGTTTCAAATCTTTTTAATATCTCTTTATTTTAAACGAAATTCTTATTTAGCGGTTTTGTTTAAATCTGATAAAATTTGGTATCAGTTAAAAAAATATGAAATAATTTTGTGTTAACTATTTATTAGCGCAATAAAAACACATATTGTTATAATAAGGGATATTCACTTAAATCTTGAAATTTTTTTTTAAATAAATGTACTGTTTATTAATGAAGTGGAGATAGCTATACATTATGCTTCTAAAGTCGTAATTTTATTTACAGTATTTATTATGTGACTGTATTCTGATTGAAAGTTGGCTGAGAAAAATCTAATTCACTTTGAGCTGTAAGCGATGCCAGTGCTCAACGATTGTATGCAATACTGAATCACATACTTTCGCAAACTCTAATCACACTTATGCTATTGGGCACGAACTCACTCATTTAGCGACTTTTAACTTAATTTGTTATGCAGTACAAGCATTCATTCAAATAAGTTAATGTCAAACGAATTCAACATAAAATGTGAACAGTAAAAGTGGTTGCTTTCTATTTTCAATAATGAATAGTTTTACGTTAGTTTGAAAACCAAATAAATTTGTCGATTTATTTTCTAGATTCTGTATCCAGCTTTAACTAATGCATCCCTTATGGTTGCCACACTCTCTACAATAAATCTTTTTCTTCAAAGTATGTCACAAATAAAGCACTTTTGCAGAGTATAGGGTTTTAGTGTATCGACCTTAGGATTATTGCAGTCAAAAAAGGTACAGAGATTGTGAACTTTTGTTTTCTTCTTCGATCATAGGATAACTACAAATAAACTAACATTAACAGTGTGTACAATATTAACTCAAGGTATTAAGTTATATGACTTAAATCCGAGCATTACATGCATAGAAGGAAACTGTAATAATATTTAAAAAACAGATTTATATTAAATTATTACTTTTGAGTATTGATTTTCACTAAGAAATACTGTTTTAATTATTGAAATATGTAATAAAGAGAAAATATCTCAGACCAACCAAAACAATTCAAAATATGATCCAATTACTTAATTAGATGTTTTTATTCACTGATTTGTCATCAACTTTATCTCTCTAATTATTAAAACAATTGATTCAAAAAAACGAATTAGACTTTATGTAAAAAGAAGTTAAATCTTAAATAGTGCTAATATTCGAGTCACGAATAATTCATGTCTTGCCCACAAAAGTCCACAGAACATAACTCGCGAGAATAAAATTTTGATAGAGCCTTATCTACAAATATAATTATATGAAAGATTGTTTCTTTTTCGATGGCAACAAAAAATTTAGAGAAAATGATATACTTGTACAGTATTTTATAGCATAGCTTCGATTCTAGAAGTTTCATAGAAACTGAAAACATTCACGATTTTCAATTACTTTTCAGGAATATCGTCTTTATTGAAATGTAAGCTTATGTTTGCAATCATGAAATAGGTTTTAGAAGTATCTCTGTTCAAAACCAATCTGAATCTCTCATAAATAATACTTTTATCGATTAGTAATGTTTGCATTCTATTTACATTAAGTTCATATTTGTAAGAAGGGCTCAGAATTACCTTTTTCGGAATTTCATTCATTGTAAATAAATTTGATCTTTATCTGTGAAAAACTATTGACTTAATTGTTTTCATTGAATGAGTTTTGTGTTGGAAATAGCTTTGAGATCGAGTGCAATCAATATACATTTATTTAATAATAACGAATTACTTTATTATGAATACAATTAATGGCCTATTCTTAAGTTAGTTGTTATTTTCATTTGTTAGCAAAAGCAGTCACTCATCAGAACTTCAAAGCGCACTCTTCTGTTCTCAAATAATATCTTTATGCCAAAGCCTAAGTAAAAAAGCAGAGAAGATATGGTTTTTCTCATCTTTCAATACTCTAAGGGTTACACAAGCTCTATATAAAACTGGAGTGCAAAATAGCATTCGTATCTTCAAAAGAATATTTCTGTATTATAACTTATGTTTACTGTGTTGTGAATAGAGTAGAGCCCAAGATTTTGATATAATATTTGACTTTTAGGCACTATCATCTCATCAAAGATTGTATCTTATTATATAAAGCAAAAGTGGTCTTAAAAGCCATCCACTAAACAAATTTGCATAAAGCGTGTAGTTTTTTTTGCACAACAAGATTGATACAGCATTACCTAACTCGTGCTGTATTGTGAAAAATTGCCTATTTCAAATCCCAGACATTATCCGAGCCTAACGCTCGCTCACTTTCTCACTCAACATAACCTCACTATTCAAGTCTCAACGATTAATATTCTCGATATTGTGGAGGTCTTACTATAATCAATGTAAATTGAACTCGTCTTTCATTGATGAGATAAGTTATATTATAAACACAATTGAATTATTTGAATCAATTCTGCATGATATATACTTTTGAATATAACTTCTACCTTGAATAAGAATAACGAGGTGCTCTAGCACGCCAGAGTTTATAGAAGATGTCAAAACTCTTTGTTTTTATAAGGGAATATTTTCTGAAAAAGGGAACTAATTTATTTTATTAAAAATTGTATTAAAAACAAAACAAATTTTTCCATAAATCTCAAGGGGGTCCTGTTTTTGAGCTTTGAATGTAGGGCCTAAAAACATCTTCACCCAACCTTGCTTATCTATGACTTGTGATGTAACTATATGATTATGTAAGGTAACTGAAATTGAATAAGGCCTTCAATAACTGGCACTTGTACAAGTATGATGCTATTGAATGGTTGCGTTTATCACATTAACTAGTGAATAACCCTTTACTAAAAACCCAGCAATGGAAGGCTTCTATATCGTTAGTGATAAAGAGCCATTGTTAATAAAGGCAATGCGCATAGACAGACAGACAGGAATACCAAACTAACTTATATACTCGATTGCTATCACAATAAAAATTAAAATGCTGGTTTCATTTATTGTTCACAAAATACACTTTTGATGGATTTGATTGATTTCTATGACTAATTTTAGAGACAAAATTGTAAACTTTATGATTATAATAATAAAAAGACCATAACTTTATTTTATTAAGTTATCGCAAACCAACGTATTGAAAATAATTTAATGGAGTCTATAAATAATAAAAGACAGATTAACTTATCAACATATCAACCAAGGATTAGTCTATATTTTCTGCACGAATAACCTATCGTTAGTTGCTCTTAATTTGACTTAACTTTAAAAAACATTTTGATGTGGTCCTCACTTGACTAGAACTGTTAATTCTCTTAAATTTTCTTACTCAGGAAAAATCAATATTGAAGTCATGCTTGAGTAAAGAAATACAGTTTAACTGCAACATTACTACTCGCTTCACTGCTTTTTACCAATTTTTCTATATGTTCTCAATTTTATATTTCGATTGAATTCCTGTTATATTAGTTCATATCTATAACAGTTGCGAACAAAATATTATTCAAGATATTTTCAATGTAATTGTGTTTTATATCTATTGATATATAACTTGAAAATCTGTCTTTTGGGAGAAATGTTATTGGATTCAACAAAATGAATGCTTTATTATTCACTTCTGGTTCCCAAACTTGACTTGATTAAGCATTTCCTCAATTCATCATTTTAAACGAAAAATACAATTAAGAATGTATTAATTCAAACCTTATCTCAGAATTTTACTTTCGAACTCAATTTCTTGTCAACGAGTGAATAACATTTCCCTTAATTCCTTATTTTCCACAAAAATTCTTGTATTTATAAAATATATATTGCATTAAATTAGTTTCGTTTTTTTGTATTGAAAGTTTCTTTATCATTTGAAAACTTATTTTTTATTGAAGGTTTAACTTGTTTAGTTTCTTAGTATTGATAATACAGTTAAGTACTAATGCATTGGAATCATTGATAGAATTTATTTTTCTCAATAAATTTAATTACAAAAGCGGCCACACCAGCAAAGTTTGTGCCAAAGCTTGAGACGAGATTCCCATATAAAGTGCCTATTATTAACTGTAATTATCAGTGGCTGTCTATGTGTGGTAACATGGTGTAATGTTGCTCAAGTAACTCATATTGTCGTTAATTTTCAGGTAATTAATGATTCGTTTTTAAAAGCATAATTAACTTAAAAATCTAACTTTTTTCAGAGTTATCCAATCACTACTCTTCATAAATCTAGTCCTTGCGATGAGGGCTATATTTATATACCTATTGTGTTCATGTCTATGCTATACATCGTATATCTTTTAGAATGTTGGCATTGCACCACTCGATTAGAACTCGTAAGTTGTTTAAACTTTTCTATACAATTTCAAAAGCTTTTTATCATTTTTCTTCAGAATATGAAAGCATAAAATAAAAGTTAAATTCATAATTTGAATGAAATTCTTCTATGAATAACTTGAGTCAAGTTTTTAAAAAGAGACACTTCATTGAGTCTTAAATATAATTTATTAAACGAATTAAGTATTTATGAATAAAATAAATCACAAATTCAAAAGAGACATATTAAAAGCTTAAATGTTGCATAAATGAAGGATAGATACAGTTATAAGCCTGCGTTCTTTACTATCAATAGCTTGTTTGAAAAGCATTTTTCAGCTTTCTTCAAATTTTTGATTGAATTTAATCGGATAAAAGCTTGAAATGCTTTTATGTAAGAAAATAATCTTTGAAAGTCTTTGCAATACATTTTGTAAAAAATAATGAAAAAACTAATTAAATTTAACTTTTCTCTGTGAAGTTTAAGGAAAGTTCGAAAATAAGAACATTATATGATTGCATTTCTCATTCGAAATTCTGTCATCTTCAATGAATAAGACCTGACTCAACGCTTCACTTATTGACTAATTACCTATAACTTTATAGCAGATAGAAATAGTCTAAAATTCATTCACGTTTATTGTATTGATATTATGATGTTAACTATTCAATAATTCTCATATGGAAATAGTTCTCAAAATATGCTCAATTGCTTGAGTATTTATTAAGCTGTAATAACTTCATTATTTATTAATCGTTGCTTTAAAATTGATGTTTTGATTATTTTTTATTGACTTATAGAGATCTTATAATTTCATTGAAAAATTATGCATAAATCACATTCAGCTTTTCGTTAAATAAAAATGAGTTAGAGGTTGATTAAAGACGAGGTGAACACTTTTGTTCAATTATAAAAATCTCCCAATTCAGCCGAATTTACTTTTCAAAACAGTTCAGAATTATCTTAACTGTTTAATAATTTAGAAAAAAATTCATCTATTGATGGACTTCTCGTACGATTGATCAGACCTTTTTCAAGGTTCAAAATACTTTAAAAATAAAATCAATTTTATCAGAATTTGATTGAAAATGTTTATTCAGTTGCAAAATGAGAATGTTTTAAATTGAAATTTGATTAAGAGTTCAATTAATATTATCGAATAGCAGCTGATATTTGAGCTGACTCTGAATGAAACAGAATATGAAAACTAATTTAATTTAAATGATAGATATATCGGATGAGTGCGAATGCAGTGTACAATCATATCGAACAGATGACAGAAGCACAGCCTATCATATGGTGGAAAGCAGGTAAAGAATATGATCAAATAAAAATGAATATTAAAAACTCATAAATGTTGATCTGATTTTATTTCATCATTCATTACAAATGGAATGCTTTCAGTCTGTTATCATTACGTGAGACGTTCTCGACAAGTGCGCGACATATTATTATCAAAATGAATGAACTTTTACAAAAAATTATGTCATTATTAATGTTTTTCAGGTAACACGTTATAGGAATGGAGACGCTTATACTTCTGCACAAATATATTACGAACGGGTCAATAGTCATGTCGCGGGATCTTGTTTTTCATATGGCGGATGTGGTGTCAAAGATATATCGAAAAAACTCTTAAATCTCGAAATACATCCAGTGACTAAAATTCGATTCAGTAAAGGTTATTGACATTCAATTCAATTTTTTTTATTCATTTTTATATCAAGAAATTCTGTTCGTTTGTTGTATTAATTTAGAGATTTTATATTTGATTTCAAATTTGATTCGAGTTTCATATACAGTGACTATAAAAGAGAACAATGAGTATTCGTTAGCATCCATTCAATTGGAAAATAAGCACAAAATTGCTTAGAATTTAAGGTTTATTCCACATGATATGATAGCCTTCAGTGATTCCTCGGATTCGATAAATCAGAGCATTATAAATGTTATGAAATTTTTTGAAGAAAAACCACATCTGCTGTAGTGTTTATTTTAATGAAATATTTCAAGTTTGGTGACAGAGTCTTTAATTTAATATAAGTTAGTCACATATATTCTAAATCGATATGAGTTTATCACAAATATACAGTATAGAAAATGTTATGTAATTTATCAGAATGGCTTATTCTCTGTTTCATTTGGTAATCAGATTATAACGCTCTACCGTTTCTCTCAACAAAAACAAGATTAGAAAAGATTCCACAAATTCAATAGTAGATTCTGGAGCTTAATTTGCAGTGCTTTTTGTCGATTTTGCTACCATTCAGAAACATTAACTCATAAATGTTTCAATCAATAGCAAATTAATCGCTACCTGATAAGAGCTTTGCCTCTATTCTTACTTTATCCGCTTGTTTTCGAATTATTGCCACAAAATTTCAACCTTGAAAGTACAAAAAAGAAAAACTCGCTTCAATAAAGCAAAGATCAAATGAAACAGGAATAAAGGTTGACTCAAACTTTCTGATCAGCGTTAAGTTTCTTTTGAAGCTCAAAAAATTGAAGTTTAGGATTGTATAATATTTTTAAACAAAAATGTCAGTTACTTTATTGAAACATCAAAATAAATGAAAGACTTATGTCTCTTATGAATAGATAAAATCTTCTGATCTTTTACTCTATATAATCATTTACAATAACAAAACTTACAAATTCATTATTTTTTTAAAAAATCATTCATAAATTTTCCCAATCATTGATCGGTTTCCAAAACTTCAATAAGCTTAGTAATGAAGAGCACAGCATTCATAAAGTGCTTCGAAAATGAATGACTCGGAATTTTGACACTCTTTATTTTGTTTGCAATAAATATTTGTTGAGCTTATTTAGGAATATAATAGAAAACTTCAAATTTTGAGAAGAATAAAGAGATTACCCTTATATTTTGTGAAATTGCTCAAATTTCAATGAATCGATTTTCCATTCCAGTATGGAATCCCAGCATTGAAGAGATTCATAGGTTTAATTCATGATTTCTATACTAATAGTACATTATAATAACAGATTTTGAAGGAAAATATTCAGTTTTAATCTAATAGTGATACTTATTGGATAAGTTATTGGTTGAATAAATGTTTACTTTAGATTAATTCATTGCTTTTCTAACAAGAACACTGTTTTCTATGGTATAGGTTTTGCTTTTGCTAACATAGAGTCAGCGAATGAGTTCGAAGAGCAACGATCAAACTTCTTCCGAGATAATGAAAGATATGATGATTATCTGGAAATGAGAGAAGGTCTAGACTTAGTTGGATCTAATTTTCAGGAATACATGGTATCGCATGCCAACAGAGATAACCTTCCGTGGTATACATCACATCTTTCCTTCTGGTTATTTTCTTTATTACTACTTTCATGGCCTTTCCGTGTTATCATTGAATATAAGACCTCTTATGTTCATTATCAAGTAATTGCTATTGTCTCTCACTATAACAATTGATAAATTAAGTTCTTTCAATCGAGTACAACAATCAATTTATTTTTATGGTCAATTTTAGGTGATAAAGCTGTTTGGTGAAAATTACTTCAGTTCAACAAGTGAATTATGCCATTTATCGAGAGATAGTACTATAGATAGCGTTGAACTCATCAGTAACTATACAATGGCTCCCAGTTATTCAGAGGCACTTCTTGTTGAAAGATCTCCTTTAAGAACAGATCATTTCAATTTAGAAAATCAATTATCTAATCATCTAAACTCTAGTAAAACAAGTGAATCATTAGTCAATAGAGCCTCAAATAGATTGAGAAACTCTGTCAGCAGAACTTCACTAAGAAATGGACAAATTTTGTATTTTGTTTCACCGCTTATAAGTGAAAGTGGAGAGTCTGTGATCAGGAGATTATCAATTCTTAATAATGACGATAATAATGACAATGAAATTATTGAGAATCCGCCCACTTATGAAGATGTATTGTTAGAAAGCCATCCATTACAAAACACAAATCAATTCAGTTTGAATCCATTGAGGCGTTCAATAACCGATTGTGACTTTTTTCGTCGTCTAACAAATCATTTAAGGCGGCCCTGGAATAGCTATATTGATATTCAACTTAACTTAAATGAAACGCAGCTTTAATTATCATTCATTTTAAATGTCAAATTCAAATCAAAACAATTTATATTTCCCATATTTCTATACATTGAATAGAAGTGATCTCAAATTGAAATGATATCTTTTTCCAAGTCATGACTTGTGTTTCTTCATTGTTTATTAGGTTTTCTTATATAAATGCTTTTAATAACGTGTGCGCTAATTATCTTCTGATCATATTTAAATCGTCATCTAATCAGATATTACTTATAAAAGTAGAAGAAGTGTGTAATTCAAACAAGATTGTGATGAGTATTATGATCATATTGAAATAATTAAAGCTTTAAATGCATTCAAATAATAAACAATTGACACCAAATCTTTAAGTTACGGAAAAATTTAAGAACAAAATTAAAAATTTGAAAAAAAATTCAACTTTATTTTCTTAATTTCAAATTTTGGGAACCTGTGTTTGAACTTCATCTTAATAAATCTGAACATAATAAGCGGTTATTTAAACAAAAACTGCAAATCAGAACTCAATTTTTAAAATTAATCAAAAATAAAAACTTTAATATTAAATTAATTTTAATCAAATATTATTTCATGTAAAACAATAAACAATCAGATGAATGATCGGGAAATTTCTAAATAAATAGATCTAATATAGAATTTATAAATTTTTAAAAAATAAAATATCTTAATGTATTGACAAAATTATTACTATAATTCATTATATAATCACAAAAAACTTATATGCATTAAAATTGAATATTATTAAACAAAAATTGTGAATGTTTCAAACTTGAGATTTGAATACAATAGGAGCTAATGCTATGCCTCTTGTTTCTGCTTTAAATATTAATGATTCGTGACATTTATTGTTTTGTCCCACTATAATAAATGTGTGGTCTGAGGCTATAATTGGAGTAATAACCTGTGCATTCTTCGTGTGTAACCACCAGCTTGTGGTAAAACCTGATTCTCCTATTGATAAAAGGAATATGAAATTTTGAAATGTATCGATATTTTTACTATGCATACCTTCTTGTTTCCAAATAACAACATGAGACCTATTGGCAGCTGTTATATATTGCTGTTGAGAATGAATTGTCCCAAAAGAGAAAGCTGTCAAATGTATGGCATTATCAAATTCAAGCTTTTGAAATAATGAAAAACTACATCTATGAATGTTCTGATCATTTCTATATATAAAAATGGCTTGTGAACTCTTTGAATCTTCAGGAGGAGTGACATCACTCATTGCTAAGTAGTGTTTTCCGTGATTCTCGAAATGAACGACATTTGCAATATTCAAGAGCGAAATTCGTTGGATTAATTCCAATGTATTATAATTCCTGAGAATAAATATCAAAGTTCCCGATGAATCGGTCATGCATTTCAAGCGATAATTTCTGGCAACAACTATATAAACATCACCCTCTTTTAGGAATGCAATTACTTTTGAAGTTTCTAAAAATGAAATCAAGTGTTTAGAATCAATTCAATGAAACCAAAAGAGAAGGGATTGTTTACAAACCTAATCCAACATTTAATTCAGTTATTTGTTTGAATGCATTTTTATTGTTTGGAAGGCTTTCAAGTGAGTGAATCTTCAACTTTCCATCACTGACATGAAGTGATATCAATAGAGCAGTATTTTCATTAATTTCTATGACCTCAACTGATGAGACAAAATAACCGAGAGATCCAACCAATTGACCAGATCTTGTTATTTGAGATGAAATATTATCGCTATGAATTGAATTCATGTTTATAACATATTCTTCAGCTTTAAAATAAAATACTTTATGAACAACGGACTGCGAGTTTTTAGTGACAATCTCTGTATCAAACATTTCACTTTTGGTGTTATATTTCATTGTATGAACGGTTGATGTCATTCCTGTGTTAGAACTCAATGAAAAGATTCCGTTTGCGTGAACTTCGATGTGATCGCCATAAACTTCGTCGAGAACTTGGTATAACACGAATTGATCGATTTCGAAAACTGATTTCTCCAATGATTTGAACAGATAATCAGATATACGACTGTGACGGTTAGCTTTTGTTAGGAGCATGTCTTTAGAAATATTGACAATTCGAGTGAATTGCTTTACAGTATGTGAGAGTGCACTCAGATCTACATTATCAACATGTTCATCAACTTTAACATCTTGTTTGAATACAATTGTATCGAATTTGATGGGTTGTGACAAAATTTGTGCCATATCTTTAACTAATGACTCGCTGACCAATTTATTCAAATTTACACCACTCACATATCCCCTAACCATTAAATTCCGATTAACAGTCAAAGGATTATTAAATATCAATTGAGCAGAGATTGTTTGGTTGTCTCTGAGAGTAATTAACTCTTCTTGAACTTTCATACCATTCAAAATCGTTACATAGTTATTACCACTATTAAACTGAACCATTCCTTTGATTTTTTTATGTGAAATTACTCTTTGATTACCAGTTGTATATAATGTATTCGCATTAATTGATTTCAAAGGCAAACCATTAACTAAACCATTTATAACTGCGTTTTCATTCAAAACTAAGTGTTCGAATGTTTTGCTTCCTTTTATAACTTGAGGCCCTTTATTATTGAAGTGCAAATTAATCACATCATTGAGCAAATCAATGCTATTGAGAAGACCGTAAATTCGAGTTACGTTATTACTGATAACCGCATTATCTTTAAAATCTATGACTCCATTAATAAAAGCCGGTCTATTTATTTTGATGGTCTCAGTATTCAAATTGACTAAATTGATGCCATTAATTGGTCCCAAAATGGCCAAACCATTTGCATGAGTTAAACCATTGGTTGTTATGTCATTTGTGAAGATTTTTGGCGAATTCACATATTGTTCAAAAGGACTATCAATGAATACAATTTCTTTGAGTGCTAACGGAATGTTTATGTTATTTATTGAAATACTATTCAAATTGTTCAAGAATTGAACGCCCGCTTCCATTGTCTTTATACCATTGATTTCTTGATTCCCATTTAAAAAGACTGCGTCATTAAAAATTTTATTCATTTCGATACCATTAAGCTTTCCGGCAATTTTGAGGTTTGAAAGGATTTTTGTGGGACCGATTAGTTCCAAATTGCCCGCAATTAAGTTTCTTGTATTTATTTTCATAACTTTTTTATTAAACTCTGAGAGATCGATGCCATTTATCAGACCAGTTAATTCAAAACCGCGGCTTATATTCAGAGAGTTTGAGAATTTAACTTTCCCTATAATTATGTGGTCTCTATTGTTGGTCAATAATTGAGTTGAAAGATCAACACCATTGAAAAGAATAGCATTTATATCACCATTAACTCGAAAACCTGATTTAAATATGTTGTGACCTCTAATCAATTTTGGACCACTTTTGTAAACAGAGTCAACGGCAATATATGATAAGTTGACGCCATTGACCACACCATTTATAACTAACGGCTTTTCTAACTTAATATGCTGTGCAAAAGTGAACGGAGCTCTGATTTGTGAAATTCCATTCAAATGAACCGCATTAGCATTCAAACCACTGATCGATACACCACTTATTCCTTTTGAACTTATGATCTGAGAAAAATGTTGAATATTATTCAGCGCTTTCGGCGAAAAAACTGTTTGAGGTTTCGATAGAGACATGACATTGTTCGCGAAATTCGTAATATTAATACCATTTATGTTCTTATCAACTTCAGTAATAGTTGCGTTACAACTCATTAGAATTACATTCAAAGGAAGGCTTTTGTGGCCGTTGAGACGAACCAACCGAGAATCGAATTCATTGATCAAGATTTTATCGACTCTTCCCTTAACTAAAACAGGATTTTTTGCCTTCAAGTTCATAACATTCAAGTTTTGTCGGAAAATCTTCCTGCCATTGATTTGTTGAAATTTAGATTTGAGAACAATATCGATTTGAGGAATAATCCCATTAATTCTTTGTCCAACACTAAGCCAATCACTGATACTTATTTCCTGAAGAAAATTTTTAGCCCCTTTGATGCGTTCGGATCGCGAAAGTGATATTCTATTGTTGTAAAGATTTTCAATATCAACTCTATCTACCAGTCCCTTAACATTAATTGTGTTGAATGAAGTGATTCCAGCGAAATGTTTTTCAGCATAAATAGTTTCATTCTTATTGGTTGACACGAAATCGCTTATATTCACTCCATTAACTCGTTCGGCAAACAATCGTTCGATATCGATATGGGCTCTAAAATGTTTTGTGCCATCAATTTCAACACTTTTAGACCCTTTGAATACAGCTTCTTTGAACAAATACTCTAAATTGACTCCATTTACACTTCCATTCAGATCTATTGACCCAATAATTACGCCTCTATTAAATCTGACACCACTTCTAATAACTTTATCATTCGATTTCAGAGAATGTAATTTCAATTCAGACAAATCGACGCCATCTACCAATCTGTGCGCCTCTATGTTCTTGTGGGCTATTATACTATCTCTAAAAATTATGGGTCCAAATATAGTCTCATTTTTAGTCAGTCTAACTATGTCTTCAGGTAAATGTAAACCATCTATAAGTCCTTTTACTGTAACCATACCGTCAAATCTCGTCATTCCTTTTATTATTTTTTGTCCTGTTATAACCTATTATACAGATATAAATGTCTAGAATTACTTTCAAAGCTTCAAAATTATTCTATTACCTGATTTCCAGCACTAGTAAAAAAGTCTTCAGGAATTTTTCGTCCATCGAGTTTATTCGCCACAAATAAATTGTTTTTGATCAATAAGTCATCTAAAATAAATATTTTTTGTCCTTTGACAAAAACTGGTCTATTCTTATAAACAATTTGATCAGCCATTGCAGAAATATCAATGCCATTCACCTGACCAGCGACTGAAATAATGTTAGCGGTGAGCGGTTTGACTAAAGTTAACTTTGAGTTCATTGTTTGTGATCCAACTGATAACAAGACGTTCTTAAATAGATGCGTTAAATCAATTCCATCAATAGTCATAGCATTAACATTTTGAGCAATAATTACAGGCGAAGTAAATATTTTTGATGCATATATGATATCAGGCTGATTAAGAAAAACAATATCTCTACTCAAATCAAAACTATTGAGGTTTCCCTTAATCGTTAAATCATTGGTAACAGTGAGTTGAGAGCTATAGCTGATGTGTCCGGTAATGATTTGGGGCTCATTTGTTGTTACAATTTGTTTATTTAAGTCGATGTTATTTGTATAGCTAGTGGTGACCGAACCCCGAACATAAATAGGTTTTACGAAATGCTTCACTCCTTTCACTGCTTGAGGTCTACTTATTCGGTATAAATTGCTCAATACGTAATTCAAATCTTGTCGACCAACTGTTCCGATCAATGAAGTGCTTCCGTTTAGAGATGATATTTCGTTGTGTCCAATGAAGCGTTTGTGACCAGTAATTATCGCCGGTTTGTTTCTAAATACCATGTCATTTGTCGCTGAACTAACTCTTCCTAACCGTTGCTTAATATTATAGATATTATTTTTGAGATCTTTTATCCGATATTTGAGGTCGTGTGGAGTCAGTGGAGATTTTTGCCAAATAATATTCTCCAAAGTTTTAATATGACTTACAGTTACGCCATTGATTGCCTCAATAGTTCTAATCAAATAATGATTTTCTATTATTTTGTTGGCCTTCGGTCTTATCGCATATTGCAGTCGTTCGGAAAGTTTTTGAAGATATTTTTGTTGGAAACTAAATCTCTCCTTCAATTTCAGCATTAAATCAGTTATTTGCCATCCTTTCATCAGTTCTGGATCAGAAACCGGTTCAAGTTTAGTGCGAAATGAAATTAAATGTGATCTTCCGCTTGTGTCCACTTCTAATACATATGCCATGTGATTGTCAGAAAATGCTGCCTGAGATAAACCCGACACTTGATAATTACGTGACATTTTTTTGTTGACATCATCGATAGCTAATTGAAAATTTCTCAGCTGTCCATTCCATCGATATATT
Source organism: Camisia spinifer (assembly GCA_034694065.1). Taxonomy (NCBI): domain Eukaryota; kingdom Metazoa; phylum Arthropoda; class Arachnida; order Sarcoptiformes; family Camisiidae; genus Camisia; species Camisia spinifer. The sequence continues at coordinate 37,410 of JAQFXV010000091.1, forward strand.
TGTGCTGAAGATGTGGAATGTCTTCGTAACAGATGTATGAGAACATCGTCACGACATGTAGGGATGTAAATAGTGTTCCACTTCATAACAGATCCAACATTTATAACTTGCTTTAAATAGAAAGAGCCGCTGTGCCAAACATATAGATATTGATAATCAGTATTTGTTGCCAAACCTAAGAAGTGATTGAACCCGAGACGAAACGCTTTTATGTCTATTATACCGGGAATATGGATGTCATCAGAGTGTAAATGATGTTCAATGAATTCACTCAATCGATAGACTTCACAAACGAATGTGTTGGAGACAGCGATATAACCAAATCCATTGATTGTAAACGTGTCCATATCAATAGCGTCTTTCATGTAAACTTCAATTACTTTACTGTGTTCGTCGTGAATGCTTTTTTGTGTGAATTTCAATTCTGTCTTTCCTTCATTGTTATTAAACAGTACAACTAATGCGCTTCGATATTGAGAAGTCACACAACTAATACGATGTGGTTTATTCCTGAATTTTGATTGTCTCAGTGAAACACATTCTCCATAAGTCACTTGATATTCTCTAAGTTGAAAACCTTGACTTCGGTCGTGCGGCTCAATAGTAACAGCGAAGTAGAGAATTTCTCTTTCTAGGATTAGTTTTGTGTAAAATATGGCATTCAAGATATTACCTTCACTTTTCAAGTCTATTGAACAGAAAGCATTCATTGAGTCAAAGTTTAATCCTTTGTCTTTAATATCTCTCGTGAGACGCATTCGCCAGACATCTAAATGGGAGTATTGAAAAGCCATTACGAAATCAGTGCTATTAAATCGAGCGTAATTCCAGCCTTTTATAAGTGAAGGCACATTCACTTGCAAGCGTTCCTCTTGAATGTGATCAATTAGCAAATCTTCTCTATTACCGACGCCTGTGTCTGAGATATAGCTATGCATAAACTTTGGTGAGACCACCAAATGCGGAACATCGAAAACACCCGGAAATGAACGCTTATTCCGTGACATTTCATCCTCAACGCTCTCAGATTGTAATGTTAAGTCTTCATTAATTTCATCGATAAATGACTTACTGTGTAATGATATGACTTCAAGTGCAGCAGAATTTAAAGTATCAATTAAAACATCGTTTCGATTCATTAATGACTCATTTGTAAAAGCGAATGAAGTTAAATACGCAAAAATTAATAAAATCCAAAACATCTTTGAATACTTTGATGAAAAAGAAATTATGATTGAATATTAAATCTAATTTGAATATTGTATTAATAGACTTACATTTTCTCTTAATCTCGAATAACTATTGGCAGTCATCTTATCCCTCATTAAACGAGAATGAAATATAATGAAACTCAAAACTGACTGGACTTGAGTTAGAACTCTAGAACTTTATTACAAGTAAAAATGTCGATAAACTGATGGGATAATGTCATGATTTGAAAGTCAACTTTAGTTTTGAATGAAATAATCATTCATTTAGTTACATATGTCTATTTTTTATGCTTTTGTAATTTTACAATCATAGTTTGATTTACTTATTGAGTTTCATTGGTTAAAAGCTATTCACTATTAAACTTAAGATAATAATTACTTTGAAAGGCCTCAAGAAAATAATTATATTTATTTATTTGAACTTTTAAGTAAGTTTAGATTTGATGAATAACATCTTTATGATATTAAAGAGATTAGTGAGTTATTAGCATAGTCCGGAAAATCTAAGATTTTTTTTTAAGTTTTGAGACATACCCTATAAATTAAACTCTGATTTACTTTCAAA
>JAQFXV010000092.1:0-38872 GCA_034694065.1 Camisia spinifer
AATAAACAATAATCCCCTTTTCTATGCTATATCAAAGAGTTTGCGCTAATTAACAAACTTTAAATATGGCTTTATTTGTAAGTCAAGTTTTGACTGCAGTGAAACTCATTTATAGTTCTTGTTCTTATTTTCAAAGGGGAAATCAAATTAGATTAAATTCAACAGAAGTAAAAGAGAGTAAAATACTGTGCGGCTGACGACAAGTGCAAGTACTCATTGAAAGTACTCATTGAAAGTACTCATTGAAAGTGATCAATCCCGGATTTAAGCACATCTAATAGTCCACAACTGTACTGTACTGTACAATCTCAATATGATAAACATAAGCCTTTTATTGAATTTTCTTCAATAGAAGCGTTTGGAAAAAGTTCATCTGTATTAAGCATTTTTAATTTTCATAAATATTTTATCTGAATATTTGCACAATTAATTGAGAAAAAGAGAGTTTAATAGTTCGAAATTTTAGTTAACAAAATAAGATGTTTTCTCAATCAAAAAATACAAAAGTTTAAACCCTTATTAAACATAAACAATATTAATATAATAATTTTGTATTTTTAAATTGAGAAAATAGGTTATTTTTTAATCAAATTTCCTTTTACTTTGAATATTAAAGATGTTAAGAACCATTATCAGAGAAAATGATACTTCCAATTATTTAAATTAATATTGAACTTTTCAGACTTTCCATTTAATTCAATGACTTTTACAAAGAAAGTCAAATTAGTTTATGTATGGTTTTGATCAAAGTTTAACGAATTGTGAAAACCCTCATTGAGTCGTAAACTAAGTTAATTCTTACATAAATTATAAAAATTAAATTATATGACTTATACAATAAACATGTAATACCTGTAAATTAATTTATACTATTTGTTCTACAGCTTATCAATAACTGCTAATAACAGTTATCCTTATTTGTTGACCTGTAAAGTATTTCATCAAATAAAGTGATCCAAATCTTTTCATTATATTTTCGACGATATAGTTAGTTATGACATAACAATAGTAAGAAAATGAATGAATAGTTGAAAAGATATTTTTTCTAACAAATTCTATCTTTTAAAAAAAGTTTCTTTCATTTATCTGACTGTTTGTATGCATAATGAAATACCAGTAAATGCTATTAAACTGGATTCTTAACTATTACTAAACTATGAGATAATGCATTCTTTCCCAACATCGAGACAAGTGTTAATAAAGTGTGAAAGGTGTGAGACGTGACTTAACTATTTAATAGGTATGAAATAAAAGATTTTAAATACTTTTTGTGAAGTCAGACTTCGTTTGGCACACTTTACTCAAAATGAAAACATCTGTTAAATCAAGAAACAAATAATTGAAAATTTGCTAAAATTCAAATAAAAACAAATGATTGACAAATGGTTTTTGTTTCGATGTAATAAATAATTGCTTTTTATATTTTGTATTATAAAACATTGTTTTGACCATTGAATATCTGGTTTGCACTACTTTGCACCCAATGGCACATACGTCTAAAGAATGTGTCACATGTAGAGAACTCCACCTTTGATGATATTAAATTTTGATTGTCAAAAACAGGCGTTAGTCTCTCGTCTAACTCGAGTGATTATCATTGAATCAAATTTTCCTCATGTTGATTTGCTCGAAATGATTACCATTTTCCTTAACTATAACTTAAGACTTTGACAGGAATTGATGCGTAAACATCACCTTTTTATTCATAGCAAACAAAGCATACTAAAGAAGACCATATTTTTACAGACTATTAAAATTCATAGTTTAGTCTTAAGTTATATTTTTCAACAAAATCTTTATTTGAATTTTATAATGCATTTTCATAAATATTCAGAAGTTTTCGAAAAAAAACACAAGAAAGCATTGGTTTAATTAGTTTGAGAGAGGTTTGTACAAAGATATGATACAATTTGAGAATAGCATTATTTTTTGGTTAACCTCTAATGCAAAGCTTATTAAAAACAGTTGTAATAAAATATAATATTTTAGATACAGTAACTTTATGTTATGCTAATTATTCTTTAAAATATTGACGTATCTTAAGTTTTCATTTTTGAATAAAGAGAGTGCACAATGAATAAAAATATATGGGTTTAACGCTGAATGTATTCCGTTTGCATTTTAAAAATGTCGATACGCTTTATGAACATTATTATATCAGATATGATGAGAGTTCAGGTGGAGTTTCGGGTGTGTGTCTATCAGTATGTACTGTTAAGTTAACGTTAAAAGAGTTTACGGCATAACCAGTTGTGTGACAGTTAAAGTCAGGCAACAAATTTATATTTATAGTGAAGTTTCATTTTCATTGTTAGTCAGATTTCTATTATAACTGCTTATAGATTGACTCAAAACAATACTGATCATGCATTTGGTTTATCACAATGCTCTGGGCCTTACTTTTTTCGCTTTAGTTTTAATGAAGTCAAGACAATGACCTCAAGGACCTAAAAAGTAAATCATTACTTAACTGTAGTTTATGTTCATGTACGACAATTTTTTGCTGAAATTTCATCTTATTATAAATTCAACTGTTATTAAATGATTATTTTTTTGTGCAAAACTGTGGGAAAAACGAAACGACGCCTTAGAAGAGTTCTTTAATGCTCATGAATTCCTGTTTTAACCAATTTTCTTAATGAGAGCAAATTATATTTAAGTATCAAAATGTGTGCCACAAGTATTAAAAAATTGTTTTATATTATTATTTTGTGCTCTATGGACAGAATGACCGCCACTCAGAACAGGAATTAACTGTAAAGTTGTTTTTACGTTTATTGGGTGAAAAGTTTACATTTTCTCATTATATTTAAAAAAGTTACCTATTTTTTGGTCATGTTTTTCGAACAACTTTTTTGTCAGTAATTATCTGTGAAATGCAAATTAAACTTTTGACTTTGAAAAAACTGTTTATTTGTTTACCTGAGTTTGGATGAAATTTTTAGATGTGGTCACAATGTTGTCACCACTCGATTACGTTTTGCTTCATTTGGGAAATCCCGGTCGCTATCAAATATTCGTCGCTTTTCTTTTATGTTGCCTTCAGTTTCCGGTTTCATTCACTGGGATGTTATGGAAATATTATGCAGAAGAACCCCCACATCGATGTCTTCTTAAATATTCATCAACTAATAAATTGATGAATGGATTTAATGTGAGTGCGAGTGAAAGTGAATGGTTTCCTGTTGTTAAACAAGAGAATAAAGCCAAAACTTTTGAGTCTTGTATTATGTTTATAGACGCTTACAATCATTGGAAAGGGACGCAAAAGTGTCCGTATGGTTGGGAATATCGTCCGCCAGAAAATGAACACAATTTAGTGATTGAATATGATTTAGTTTGTGAGAGAAAATACTTATTGACTTTACTTTTCTATTTATATCATACAACGGCTATATTCGGTTCGATTATATTTGGAATGATTGCAGACAAATGTGGGCGAAAGCGTTCATTATTAGTATCATTGTATTTATTTGTTTCGGCCTCTTTTTCGGTACATTTCGTCACCGATTTTCTTCAATTTGCGATTCTCTATTCATTACAAACTTTCTTCGCAGCGGTAAAAGATTCGAGTTTTTATTTTATTTTTTCCCATTTAAATACAACTTATTTTACTGATTATCGATTAAATTATGATATCTATTCGTTTGCTAAACCACAATGCCTATGACTTATATAGAATATCTGTAGAAACATATCATTTTCTTAAGTTTGTGCCATTTGTTGCTTTTATAGAAGTTCTATAGATTGCCAGACAATAAAAAATTTCTTTTCTTTATTGTGAGAAATGAAATACAGTAATTGTGTCATCAGTAAAGAGATAAGAAAAGATACAAATCTATTTTCATCAAAATGTTTTGATCACGATTTCTGATTATTAATTGATTCACTTTATAGGGTCTTCAGATAACAAGTTTTGTGTTACTTATGGAACTATTTCCGACTCCTTATCAACTGAAAGCATCTCTATATTTAGTATCTTTCAGCACAACGTATGAAACTTTTGATTTATTATAACTTTGAACAGAAATTCGAGACTATTAGAGATTTTCACATCAATTTATTACAAGAGAGTAAATCGTAATTAATTTTGATGCGATAGTTTATCCCACTATTAGAATGAAAATTTTTGTTGAGACCTCTTGGAATTTCCGTTTAAAATTTATAATCAATAAAAGTTTTATACAATTTAACATTTCATACAATAAAGCGCCACAATTTTTCTACCTCTTCTAATGTGGGCAATACGTCATTGGCGTTTTGTACAATTGGCCATTTCTGCACCATGTATTATCTTCTTTGCTCATATATTCCTTCTTCCACAATCACCGTTATTTCTCGTCGTTCGCGGAAAACTCCATTCGGCTGAGAATCTAATCGAACGACTTGCTTATCAAAATCAAAAAACAGTTCCGCCAAGTTTTAGATTACATTTACAGAACATGTATAACACAGTCAAAAGTTATGGTAACTCTCAAACCATGAGACATAGAATTTTACCTAAATTTTCATCAGCTGGTCTGCGATGGTATATGTTCGTACATTTCTATCTATTTTTTGTTGTGGCGCTAACTTGTGATGTCACTGAATCTCAAACAATAAAGCTTAACGAAAATAGATATGCAGATCATTTCTATCGAGGACTAATGGATTTGGGATCTATTATGTTGGTCTATCATTTTGCTGTCAGGTAATCAAATATGATTAAATGTCTACAAAAAACTAGTTAACTCTTGGATTTAATTTTATGTCATTATTTTCTTTGGTGATAACTAAGAAACCTTTGAATAAACCTAAAGCTTCAATAAATTCCTCAATTTGAAGACCTCTGAACAGTTTTGAAACATAATTTTTAAACAAACAACAGAATATAATTCCTTGCGCACTAAGTAATTGGTCGAAGAAATGTCGAATAATCCACTTTTTTTAGATCAAATAAAGTTAATTTTTCGTTGAGTTGATAAATTGTAACAAAACAAAAGGTTCTGTCTTTTTTGTAGACCTGCATATTTAACTAAAAAAGCAATACAAGTTAGATAAACATAATTTATTATTAGAATTTAAACCCACAAAGTTGGACATTAAATAACATTGTTTTTTAATCATATTCAGATTAGGGCCTAAGGCTTGTCAGGCATTCTTATTCTTATTAACGGGATCTCTTCTCATATGTTCAATTTTTTTACAAGAACTTTGGCAAACTGGAAGACTGCACCACAATGGTAATGATGATTACTGTATAATATTCAATGCATGCTTTTTGAATTAATATTTATTACTAAGTAACAATTTCAAAAAATTATAGTCTTTACAATGCGTTCAAATTATAACATATAATTTTCAGAAAATTACTTTATTTGTGCGCACATTATCTTATAAACGAAGGGATTTTAGTGAATGGGAATGTTAACGATTAGAGCTTATAGAATGCATAATATATTATCATAATTCTGATTCATTGATAATTAATGAACTTCAATATTCATGAGCTTAAAACTTTTCAAACATTTTCCAACTTTTAGAACTTGAGATAGCGTTTACCTGTGGATGAATAACAATTTTAAGCAAATCAAATAAAATAGTTTCAAATGTTTTTGTCTATTAAACATCAAAATACAGTCAAAATAGTTTTTAAAAGAATTATCGAAAGGAGAAAAATTTTATGGTGAAATTATTAGCTGAAGTAAAGTCAAAAGTAAAATGTTAAAATAAACCAAAAGTTCCAATTCTTATTCAAAACGATAAAACTTAATTTCTCTACTTTTGCGATATGTTAGACTTTACTTTGTATTAAAATTTAAATGTTGACAAATTTTTGCATATTTTATGTTCATTTATAGGCAGAGATAACTAACTCTTCTCTCCATTACAATCCTTCAAATGGTTTATTTTAAAATATTCTTTTCAAAACTAATGAGAAAATAATCAAAATTATAAATTAGTGTTTACTTGTTTTGGGACTCTATCCGGTTAATCAATTAATTAGGTTATTTAATTTAGATTAAATTTTCACGATCCTCTGATTGTTTTCCTATTATAACTTATCAAGAATTTATTTTGCTCACAGTTTCAAAAGATTTCGATTACCGTTTGTTATTATTGCCCTCAACACTCATATTAATTGCTAGAACTTTGACAATGACTTTGCCCGCATTTATTTGGTTTCATGCGGTAAAGACTCTGCCCACAGGAATCAGGTATTAGTTTTACAATTAATAAAATCAATTTAAATGAACACTTAAATTCTCAATAAGAAAAGTAAATTCTTTTATTGAAAGTAAGTATTTGGCAATAAGTTATTTTATTTTCATTGTCTGACTCACGCTCACTGATTTCAATGGATCATTGCCTCTAATGATATTCACATGTTTTTAACTGTTATTCACTTTTTAAAGTTTTCAATCTCTTCCTGTTTTTAGAATATTGAACTCAAATATACTTTCATTTATATTCAACAATTGTTCTGGATTTTCTTTTTAAATAGAGTTATAGGTATAGCAACGTGTTTGTGTTGGACTAAAATCGGTCAAATGTTTGCACCACATCTACTAGTTTTGGTAATTTAAATATTTGCTAAATATATCGCAAACTTGTAATACTAATAATAGTTTTGATAAAAATGACTGATTAAAGGCAGAACTTATAGCTCCGTTTATACCAATTGGATTGTGTGGCTCTCTTCTATTAGTTGGAGGCGGACTATCATTACTTTTTCCCAATTGTTATAGAAAGCCATTGCCTAACACTATAGAGGAAGCAGAAAATAAAAGACTTCCGCTACCACTCAAGCATCGATACCCAAGCTTTCGAGATCTCAAAAATGGCAAAATAAGTTCAGTGACGGTTACAGCGAATGGTATTAACGGAAATGTTTACACAATACCGCCAAACAATTATGACAAAACTCAAGTCAAATTATCAGAACAATCAGATATAAATGAAAACCCAATCAACCAAAATAATAATACTTATGAACACAGATTAATGAATTATGGACTTCAAAGACATGAGAGTAATGCAAGTCTAACAGCCATCAGACCCACCACTCTATACAATGATGACGCAGATTCTCGTCTATCAGATCTCGAAGAAGATATCAATGAAGGCAATAATTGGAGATTATATTCAAATGAATACAGTGCAAACCCGAACATAAAATTGCCAATTCATCGAATAGACTCCGATGATGTCAATCGATCGCTAAGAGATATGAATATATTTGCACGACCTTTAGTTTCAATCAGACAACAGACAAATGGATTACTGAATAGTAATGCTATGAAACGCACTCAAACACAAAGAAATTCTGTCGCTGAGACTAATCTTTAACTGTGATCACAATTTTTTTGTAAGTTTATATAATTTGTTAATATTCTAATCATTTCTTGTAAAATAATTGTATAATAATTTCACAATTAAATATATTCAACATATTTTTCTTTAATTTATGCAATTTCTTGAACTTCAAATTATTTAAAAAAACATGAATGGTTTGAATAATACTGTACTTGACCTAAGAATTTGAGTGAAGATCAAATAATTTCATTGAATAGAACCTCTGGAGGCTATTTTCATGAAATATATTTTATTCAAACATAAGACACAAGACTTTGATTCAGTAATTTTCTATAAAGACCTACAAATTAAAAGCAATTTCCCTTCATTTTCAAACCAATTTCGACGCATTCTTGCATTTAATTTTAAAATGAACTAAAGGTATAACAACTCCCATAGAATTTGGTTACGCTCTCGTTATTTTGATAACAAGTTTTGAAACTTTAAAGTATATGAAATGAGATTAATTCATACAAATTATTAAACATAAAGGTTTAATATTATTTATTAATTTGAAATTTCATGTTATAAATTAGTTATCGCTTAAACTTAATATAATACTAGACTCTAATTGAGGCAATTTATTGATATTTACAATTAAATACAATAGTAGAATGCGATGCTGTTCGTCAGCTAATCAAAAAAAGGTTAAATTTATCACTAAATTATCAATTCATAACAATAAATAATTTGAAAAATGAAATGACAATATATATAAATAAACAACAATTTAAATCCTAAAATACATTATAAAATAAATGAATTGAATATAATTCTAATTTTCGACAACCCATAAAATATTGACTCCAGAAGTTCCCAAATTTATTCGTCTAAAAGTTTTAAAATGTAATTTTTAAGCAAAAAATTTAGGCAATAATGAATTGACAAAAAGCAAACTCACCCCAAATGACCGAATTGTTTATTTTTAACACAATGAAGAAAAACTAGAATTGCTTGAAAAAGATTATTTCTGCCAATCGGTAGTTCCCAAAGACCGTCTTCTTCAGTAAAAACTTTATAATGAGGTGGACTTACTTTGACTTGAGATATACATATTGAACTTTTGGGCACTTCTCCTAAAAATGAATAACTAATCATTTTTAAAATCTTCACAATAAAAGTCTCAAACTTTCAAATGCAAGAAAGTATTAAAACCTGATATAGACTTGAAGTGTTGATTAGTAAATGATTTCCCTTCAGGACTGTTTGGGTTTGAGGGCAAACGTGAGTCCATATAAGTACAGAAGCAATGCATTATTATCTGCAAATAGTTTAATACAATTATTAGAACATTTTTAAAACTAAACTCATTATAAAAGATAAGTTACAGCAGAATCTGTGAGCAATTCTTCATTCCAAGGCTTGAAATTATAAGATCCGCCAGAATTCCATTTAAAAGCTCCGATAGAACCACCTTTTGATAGTTCTAATGAAAAATAAAATATTAAAAATTTATTAACATTAAAAACAAAGAGCAAATTGACCTCTTATTCGTTTAATCAAATATTGTTGATTAGCGCTTATCTCAATAAATGGCAAAACATTTTCTAACGATGAAATTTGACTCTTCTTGAGAGAAGCGATTTGTTTAATGGCCGGAAGACCTGCTTCTATGGATTCAAAATTAAAATCATTCAGAAAAGGCTAAATTTGAGTTGAATTATAATTGTGATAAAACTAAACTGACCGCCAATTAGAGAATCAATTGAACCCATTTTAATGAGTATATCATTGATTTTATCAATTTGTTCGATAAGACGAGAAAGAATAGTAAGACTTATCCATTTTCTTATATTTTCGATCCATTGATTCATTTTCATTTCATCGATTTTCAGTTTATTTAACATCTAATTAAAAACAGATTTATCAAAACATTTACAAAATTATTTAGCGATTAAGTTATAAATTACGGCATCCGTTGCTTTTGATGATGAAGAAGATGGAGAAGTATTAAGATTATCGAATTCAACATTATTGAGACGCGACGGAGAATCGATTGCAAACTGATATGAAGTTTTATTATTAGAATCGTCTATAATTGGCGACAATTGTGTTGGATTGAAATTCCAAGCAGTGCTTGAATTGCTTCGTTCCTGTCTTTTCTCCGCCTGAAGTATTTCTTCATATCTTTCTTCTCGATCTTCAAAATCTTTCAGATATTGATTTAAATCTTTTTCATTAGTAACCGAACGATCGGAATTATTTAGCTTAGTATTTGTTTTCCTGAGACGTACTAAACCAGAAGTCGATTTATTAATAGCTTCATCACTGCCTAATGGAGGAGTAATTGGCAGAAAAGAATTCGATTGTCTTTCGTATACCCATGAAGTTGAGGTCGTATTCAAAGAGTTAGGAGTACTCAAGACATCGTTTAATGCACTTATATTTCCGTTTGAAAGTGCAGTTGAATTGAGTGACGAATGTTTGTCCAAATCAGACATTAGACTCAATTCGAAAGGAGGTGTCGGACACACATTCGTTGATGTCTTACTCTTTTCCTCAGTTTTCACTGGAATACATTCTTTAAATCCAATTTCATTAGCATTCACTCCAAATAATTGCATTTGTATTGGAGTCAACTCTATCGGAGTCATTAAATATTTTTCCCAAATATAAAGTCCCAAATCGTATATTGTATTCAAACTTAATATACATATTATCAGTAAATCTGTTCAATAAATTTAGACAACATTTTAATTAAATTATAGTAATTTTCGTACTCTAAATGTTTTTAAAATCAGTTTTATTTGTGATTTAATCAAATCTTACCCAAAATAAAAACTATATTTTGAAACAAATTTGATTCATAAATAGCGCCAATTATTGAGTATTTCCTAAAATAAATGATTGTAATTGAAAAAAAACTATTAATTTGGTTTTCTTTACTTTATATCCGCTTAAAGTTGACTTTTTTATACAACAGTTAAACCTAACCTGAAAGCGTTGACACTTTCAAAACTGAGAAGTGGTAAGAATGGGATAGTAGTTAAGCAAAGTCTACACTTATATTTAGGTACGACTTATTTTCTTAGGTTATCAAACCTATGGTAAGGCTAATGATGAAAACGCCGCTTAAGTTAACCCTAACCTAAACATAACTTAAAGCTAACCCTAACCTAACTTATGGATGTCTTCAATGTCTATTAGATGTGTACAAAAGTCAACTTTAAGTCAATTTGACATCAAATTAAGAAAAGCCAAAACTATTTATCAAAGAAAATAATAATTCATACAAATCAATAACGAGTATAAAAGCAAATAAAGCATTAATTGCGGCCCAAATCAGACTTTGTCGCGATTGTCTCAATAGATATCTTCGTCTCAATACATCTTCGATTTCAACCGAATTGTTTACACTTTAAATAAAATTAATATTTAATTTAAATTTAACTTAAAATAATTGATATTAAATAACTCATAACTTACGCCATCACAAAAGCTATAATTTATTTTTTAAAAATCACTTATTGATTAATCGTTAATATAATAAAACATTAAATACAAATCAGTAATAATTAAAGATAATTTTTAAACATTAATTAACAATGAATAATATTATTAATAATTAGTTATTAAATACGGTAACAAATGATTGAACACTGATTTGGCGCTCTATTTCTCTAATAATAACCAATTTTTTTTAACAAATATAACAATGAAATATAAAATTATGATATTTACTATTTGTTCTATAAATAAATGACGTCTAATAATAATTTATTGTGAAAATTGTTAAACTAAATAAACTTAAATGAATGCGAAGTCTATTAATCAGGGGTTTCAATAAATACCTGCAATTATATCAGATCAATAAAAAATGAAATCAATTACTATTTTACCGATAATTGAAATCTGAAAATGAAATGACAATAACTTGGAAATGGATTTGATGAAAAAGTTTCCTCTAATTGAAAGTTGATGTAGAATTACGTCTTTGAACTTAACATTGTGTTAAGTATTGTATAGTATTAAGTGTCAAACTATAGCAAACATTTAAATAGTCCAATATTTCAGATTGAAATGTCGAACCGGTTCTCACTGAAGAAGTCATACAAAAGTATTTTATAATAGAATTTGAAATAAGAATCAATTTGAACATAAATCATAAAGTTTTCTCATGTTTTGCTATCTGTATATCGATATGATTTATAGCTTTCTAGTTCTTATGGTTTAGGCTTTTAAGTGTTCAAAAATCAAAAAGAAGTAATCAGAAGAAGGTTTTGTGTTTTCGATCATAATCTATGTTACTTTTGTCAATTTGAAACCTCTCCTCAGTCTTACTTCAAGTCATGCTTTCAATGTTTTCAACTATTGATATTCAATTCATATTAAGTGATATTTTGTTGTCCATTAATGACCAACTGTTGGACCAAATGTTATGATAAACGAAACAGTTTTTGCCATAAAAAATAATTTATAAGTAACTTATTTTAATTCTATTCTCTTAAATACTTATTTAAACTAAAACTTCTCTCAAAATAATACTTCATTTGATCGAACTTTAAAACTCTTTACTCTGAGTTTTAAGAAAACTATCGATATTTTGACGATAGTATAAAGTTTATTGATTATTTTGATATGAAAAGTAATTAATGCCTCAAAACAGAGAATCTCATCAACTGTTACAGTAATGCTATTTTTAGTGCAATTTTGTTTGAGATTAATTTCCGCATAATTATGATTCTTATACCATAAGAAATGTTTACACAGATTGAAAACTGTTGTTCATCACTGGTCTATATCATAGAAATCTATTTATTATTAAATAACTGATAATTTATTATATAATTGTTTATTTACTAAAACGAAAACAAAGTTCATTTTTGTTTGCATTCCATTTAATGAATATTAAATTTGTTTTATAAACATTTATTTAATTATAAATGCAATGAATTTAAACTATGAAAGTTTTATCAAACAAATGATCAGTAATTCAATTGAATGACGCATTTATTTGACTTCAAGTGTTGTTAAATATAAATTTGATTAAATCAAAAAGACTTCAGACATGATATTATCTGTTCAGTTAATTCAACAATCGTTCAAACGATAAATATATTAAATGTAGAGTATATCTCAATAAATAACACAACATATAGTAAAACAGTTATAATAAGTGAAAAGTCGCCCACTTTTGTGTTCAAAAGCTATTCATTACGTCAAACACTTTAAATATTTTGAATGACGTTATTATTAGTATTATACACAAAACTTTACAATTAATAAACTAAAGTCAATTATCTTATCTCATAATTGAAGTGTCATTTCAAGCAATAAATACTAATCTTTTTATTAGCTTATACTTTGTATTGATGTGTTTTACAGGTATTGTATGTTAACTATTATTTTAAATCATTTCAATACATATCTCATAGTTAACATTGAAATTAAATTAAATCATTGCTCAAAATTGAGTTAAAATTGTTATCAATATATCTAGTAATTTTGATTATCAATATTGATATGTTTTTATCTTTTTATTTATTTAAATTTGAATCTATTTTTATAGATTTGTCATTCAATTATGGAAAATATGTTTCATCTCATAATTAAACTTCAAAACGAATATATTTTTTGATTAAAATATTGAAGAAATAGTTTTTATCAAATTTTAAACTTACTATTAACTAATAATTAGAAAATTTAAATAAAATTAATTGTCAAAAAATTGTCTATAAATAAGTGATAACTAAATTATAAAGTTTAGTATTTATATAAATAATAATGTCTTCGATACCAATTGGTCTTCGATTGTGTCCATCACTCACTTGTTTTGGAATAACAAAAGTTTCTTCATTTAAAATATGGATATTATTGTTGACATTTCTGTCTTACGCGTCATACCATTTATCTCGTCGTCCATTAAGTGTTGTAAAGAATATATTAAGTCGTAATTGTTCTCAATTAGAAGTGCCTTTAGATGTAATTCTAACCAATACAACAACTGTTAACAATTGGTGTGATTGGAAGCCATTCGGTGGCGACGAGTCCAACACTCTTTTAGGTTTTATATCAATAATCATTCAATTATTCTTATATTTTAATCATTTTTAATCATTTTCAGGTTTACTCGATTCTAGTTTTTTGTTTTCTTACGCCTTTTGTATGTTTTTCTCTGGTTTTATCGCTGAAAGATGTCATTTAAGATACTTTTTAGCGTTAGGAATGTTATTGAGTGGTATTTTCACCTATTTATTTGGTATCGCTTTCTATTATAACATACATTCCTATTACTATTTCGTTTTCATACAAATTATTTGCGGTAATTATCAGTTCTGTTAATATTTATTCTATTTTGAGATGTTATGAAATAATATTAATAATTGATTATTAAATTTGAAGGTGCATTACAAACAACTGGTTGGCCGGCAGTTGTCTCATGTGTAGGCAATTGGTCGGGAAAGTCTTCTCGAGGATTAATATTTGGAATATGGAATTCTCACACAAATGTGGGTAACATTTTGGGCGCAGTCATTGCCGGCTCTTTTGTAGAATTTAATTGGGGATTAAGTTTTATAGTTCCCGGTATTATAATAAGTATCTCCGGTTTCATAATATTCCTATTTTTGACTCCATGTAAGTCTTGAACTCAATATAAATTAATTATTGTTTTGAATTTTTATTTTAATTTAAATACTTTGCAGATCCCGAAGAAGTTGGTGTTTCTCCCTATGATATCGACGCAAATAGAAAAGTAAAAGTATGTATTCTTTGAATTTCCCGCAAAGATTCCTCGAAAAGTCTATCAGTGATCACTCGCACTCTTTATTCGCATTAATCCCACACTTTTTTATGTGTTTTGTTTATGCAATTATAAGGAAACCCTTAATAGCTTGACCGGTAATAATGATGACAATAATGAAAGTGTTTCATCGAGTTCTTCATCATTATCACAACATCGACGCAAAATGAAACCATTGGAAGACGTAAACGATGACTCATTAGTATGTTTAGTAATAGTTATAAAATGTTTGTAATCACTCTCAAAATGCTTATTTTCCTATTAAATCTCTATTACTTATTATGATTTAATTTTGATTGACTTATGATTATTTGTTAATTTATTAACTATAGATCGATGAAGAAGAACACCCACTTCTCTCAGTCAGTAATCTTAATGGCAGACGGAATTCAGATACAAAACAAGCCATTTCTTTCATCACTGCTCTTAAAATACCAGTAAGTCATTCATTAAAAAACATATCAAAAGAGTTCCATTAAATAATGATTTAATTTATTTTTAGGGAGTCATCGAATTTTCTTTATGTTTATTTTTTGCAAAACTAGTCAGTTATACATTCCTTTATTGGCTTCCATTATATATCGGAGTTTCAAGTAATTAAGATTAGTTTTGTTGTAAATATAGTTCTGAACTAATATTCGCTTATTTTTTGATTAAAGCCGACTCATCTTCTTCTGATTCTGCATACCTTTCGACCCCATTCGACTTGGGAGGCATTGTTGGAGCCATTCTTGCGGGATATTTAGGTTTGATTTAATCATTTCCATTATCATTAACGATGAAAATGAATTTTTAAATTATGTTTTATTTAGTGGACAGAACGGGTGCGAGTGCTATAATATGTATAATAATGTTAACGTTTGCCATTCCATCGGTAATTTACAATTATTTTCATATGATCGACAAATTAAAAAAATGAATTTAAATTACAGTTGTTTTTATATCAACTATACGGGAGTGCATCAAATGCTATGAATATAATCCTACAATTAATTGCTGGCACTTTTGTGAACGGTCCCTACGCTTTAATTACAACTGCAGTCTCTGCAGAATTAGGAACCAAAGTATCTAATAGTCATGCATTGGCAACCGTTACAGCTATTATTGATGGCACCGGAAGTATCGGTGCAGCGATTGGTCCATTTCTGGCGGGTCTCGTTTCAGAGACGGGTTGGGCTAATGTTTTCTATATGGTTATGATCGCAGATTTATTCGCTTTATTATCTTTAGTAAGAATTGCAGCCCAAGAATGGAAACGAATTGTTGAAAAGAGGCGGAGAATTATTGAAAATAGATTTATTGCATAATATAATATACGAATTTTAACGTTAAGTTTATTTATTTTCGAACAAATCATGTTTAGACTTATAATCAATTTATTTATTGTAAACATATTTTTTGATAACGTGCTTTAATTTTCTAAATGTAACGCATTTTTTATTATTGAAGAAGTGATGTATGTTTTGCTCAAAATTATTATGACGAAAAAAATGTTTCAAAACTAAAGCTATTCATAAATTAAATAAATTTATTTTTCGGAACGAGTAAAAAAAATTTTAAACGAACGTACAGTAAATCGAAAAGAATTGGTTATCAGTAAAGAAATAAATAAAAGTAAGAGTTTATAAAGTAATGTTTGGTCTAATTAGTGATTGAGTGGTTTTCTTACAATTATTTTTAACGTGTAAATTATACAATAAATGGTTAACAAATTCTTTTTTACATGTATTACATTTCATGTACGGATAATTGGCTTTAATTTTTGAATTCATAGAACTCGTTTTATTGGCAGAAGTTTTATGCGATGAGTTGTAAGGGATTTGTGGCTCAAAACTTTCAGTACACTCAGTTTGTGATATAGTTTGCGATTTGTTTGAGTTTGAAAGTGATGTGGAAGGCATTGAACTCAATGTTTGACCATTTTGTGGACTGTCTGCAAATGAAATTAAATGATTCGAACAATAAGGCTCTGATACTTGTTTAGAATTATTAGTCGAACTTTCATCTTCGTCTTCGATCCAAATTTCTTCGATTTGTTTGGCATTAACTGTATTTTTCACAACTGTTTCATTTTGTGTTTCAGTTTTCAAACACTTTGAATCTTCAGGATTTAATTGAATCTGTGGATTAACTTTTTGTTGGGTTTGTTGAGCGCTCTTTTCCACTGATTTCAAAAGAATATTTGGTTCGATTCCATTTGGATCGTATTTAGACTCAAACGGTAATAAATGTTTGTTATAATGCAATTTCAAAGCATAGGCAGCACTCGTAGAATGTGCGACATTACAAGTGTCGGTGCAATCGATCCAAAGTTTATCTTTAGTCACCTTTTCATAACCGCCTTTCTCTTTAACAGCTAAATAAAGTTTGAACAGATCGAGCGGTTGTTTATTAATTGTTGGGCAGTAAGCAATTGGAGTTCCATTTGATAAATGAAATGCAATTAATTGGTCGAGAAATGGCTTTCGAACACTTCTATTCTCATCATTTGATAACTCGTAAAGTTTTTCGAGTCCTTCACATCCAGACTTAGACACAATATTCAATGAATTCACAACTAAATCATTAACCTTTGAAACAATCTCTCTATTAATGCATTCATTTTCACGATTTTGATAGAGTTGTGAACTAATAGAAACAGAACTAGTATTTGAAACTTCATTTTCAGATGTTATTTCACTTGTTTGTAATGTTTTTGGAATATCGTTTAGCGTTTTCACAAAATTGATTGATTTGAGTCTTTTTGTTTTCGACATTTGTTGATATGTTTTGATGTTATTGTTTGGAACGGGAATCAAATTAACAATTGAAAGACTTGAAGGGTTTCCGTAATAATTATTATTAGAGTTAAATAATTGACTGTTTATACTATTTGTTTGAATTAAAGATAAATTTGAGTTCAAAACACTATTATTCACTTTTTTAACATATTTTCTTTTAGGCGAAGGAATAAAATCTCTTCTCAAAGATTGTGCCGGAAGTGAGACAAGAGATGAGGCTATTATTGGATTATTATTATTAACGAAATTACCACTCAATGAAACTAAGTTTGAATTGTTTTCCAAAGATTGTATTCTATTAAAAGGTGAGAAATCTTTACAATTATCAGATCTCAAGCCTTCGATCTCAAGATCTTCAGCGCTTTTAAGCAAAGAATTCAATTGATGTTTAGGTATTGAAACTTCTCCGCAATAAATGAATTCAATGATTGCTTTGAGATCAAGGAATGGAATACTTTTAATGGCAATCACAGGATAATGACATGAATTTGTGTTTGACATCAATTTAAAGGTTCGCTTAAAATATTGTGAAAATAGTGATAAAACAATTCGATGAACTCTTATTGACTTTTCATCACAAATAAGAGTCGCGTCAGTAAAACATTCTTCAGTTAGACTTTGATTCAAACCTTGTATTAATTCATTTGAATGATTGGGTCGACGAAGACGTAAACGTTTGCCATTCGATGAATTATTATTATTATTAATTGTATTGACCCTAAGATTCGACTCAATCAATTGGTTCATTATTTTATGATTTATTTTTGTTCAAATGATTCACAAAAACATTTATTAATAATTAATATGAAACAAATTACTTAATACTTTATTCAGTCTATAAATCTATTCAAGTTTAATTATTATTAAAAGTTTTTCAATAGATTTTATTTCAATTAATTTATTAATAGTTATAAAACTTTTGCATCACTTCATTATAAACTAATTCTAAAGTAAATTCGAATTATGGCTTATTATGTGTTTACGTTTTTCATAATAATTACTATTTAAATGGGTATTGGTATACTTCATCCTCTATTTACTGTTGCTATCCTCGTTGCTAAGGTGCACATATTTATAATTAAAGTGTTTTTAATTATGATTTATCAATTATTAAATTTGAAAAGTGTTTGAAATAGAGCCTAGCGCGCTCCGCGCGCAATTTGGCTTCACCTAACCTAACTAACCTAACCTTTAAAGTGGAATTTCAATAATAAAAGAGTTAGTGTATTATGGTAGTAAGTAGCGCCATAACGTGGGATAGAGGATCAAAGGTACCAATACCTTTTAATACCATACGAATGAGTAATAAAATATTAAGACTGATATCAAAACATAATTTTTCGAAACGTTAATAATGGGTTTACTTTTTCGATAGTTTATACCTTTAGTAGAATACAAGTTTTGCTTATTTCTTATTGAATTGAAGGCATTCAATAAAACATTAAAAAGGTTTAAAATATAAGAAACAGTTGACTCATAAAATATTCAATGATTAAATTGTTTGACAAATGTTTGCAGCGAAATAAGTGATCAATCAGTGAACTAAAAGTATTATATATTGTGTTTGAGTTTATAAAACGAGTCGTAATATCACTAAAAACACTGTTTTTATTGATTCACATAATTGTTATTATTTGACGAGTTATTTGTTTCTAAAACGTATTGTTTGTTGAAGTTAAATGAGAAAATTTCTATTTAATCTTATATAACATTTGAATTAAGTATTGTTTAAGTATTTGTATTGAATAATAATAATAATAAGAAATGAGTGATAAAGAAGTAGAAGAAGAGGAAGACTGTTGTGATTGCGATGATATGACTATTGATTTAATTGATTCAAAATCACAAATTTTACGAACAAAAGGTGTCAAAAATCGTAGAAAAGTATTGAATGAAGAAAAATATGTGAATGAAATCGAAAGGATTATTGAAAGAGACTTTTATCCCGATTTGCCTCGATTTCGGGCACAAATCGATTATCAAAATGCTATCGAAAGCAATGATTTCCTAAAAATAAAATCACTTGAAAATAAATTTCGAATTCGAAGCGTTTCGAATAGATCTCAATTGAATTCAATGAATGAGTTTAGTGTTGAACCCAATTCTCCGACAACTTTTGAGACACCGATCAGAACAACTGATTATAATATTAGTCAAGATTTTGAATCAAATGATAATAATATTAATAGAATTAATGAACAAAATAGTAGTGAAAAAGAGATCGATTTGAGTGATAGCGAAAAAGCAAAATCCTTAGGTTTGGATCAGTTTCTAAATAAGTATACGTCTGAAGACAACGCTTCGTTCGAACAAATAGAAGACGAAGAGCTTAAAAAACACAGATTGAAGTATAAATGGCTTTATCAAGACGTTAGAAAACAAAATAATTTGGTTAAAGAGTTGCTTGAATTGCCTTCAATTGAAAAACAGGCTTCGATTGAAGATAAGAAGCATTTTGGAGTAATTACGTGGCCGTTCGTTAATAAGAATGCACTCATGTATAACCCTTCAGGCGCTTCATTTACTGATGAAGAAAAGTTGGCAAATATTAAACAGCAAGAAGTGGTTCACGAAAATACCAGATTCAAAGTCATGCCTTTTAATGAAAGAGTCAATAAAAAGGCGATCGCATTTGCGGCTCAACTTCAGGCCAAACAAAAAGAAGGAAAGATTGGAATTGATGGCAAAGAATTGGTGGCAAAAGAAACGCCACAAATAAATGGGTTTAAGTTTGTGGCCACCACTCCATCGCCTGCCCCTCACCTCTGCTCAGAGTCACCATTTATGACATGGGGTGAGATCGAAGGCACGCCATTCAGTTTGGACGGAAGCGATACTCCAATACATCCGGGTTTAACTCCAGGAACCGCTCAATTCAAGATTCCTGATTTGCCTCAAAGAGACAAAATAGGACTTTCATTAGCAAATAGAGCGGCGAAACAACACAGGGATAAGAAAAAGCATGCGATACAAAGGGTTCAGTCATCTCTTTCCATACCTTCGCCTTCATTTAAATCATCGAAAACACCACTCGAAAGGTTGAACAGTATGTCTCCGGCCGCACAACTTTTGGCGACTAATAAACTTGGATTACATAAAAACAGTGATCAAACACTATTAGCCAGTTATTCTCCTGCACGCAATTCTATTAGAACTCCTGGTTTAACACCAAAGTCATTATCATCTGATTCTCCCTTAACTCCAACTCCTGTTCATATTTACAGTAAAAAAATCGAAAATAAAAAATTCGATGATTTCTCGTCTTTAACTCATAAAAAATCAAAAAGACATAAAGCTTCAGAATTTTTTTAAAATCTTATGAATTGTTGATAACTTATAAGTATAATAAAAGATTTAAATTAAATGTAATCATAACTTATTCAATAATCAATTCATAAATTAATAATAAATATAATTTTATTGTAATATTTGTTCTCAATATCAATAAATACCATTACAATTAAAATATTAGCCATATTTTACAATATTATTTATTTATTTTATTCGAAAAACTTTTGTTTAGGAAAAATTATTAATAAATTTTTGAATAATGAATGAATTTAGTTTTGAAACAATTATTCGAATTAAATTTGAGTTGAATTAATTATTATATAAGAGTGAAGAACACTTAAGACTATCAATATTGGATTTGATTGTATGACTTCTATCATTATTATAATGAATTGCTAAATAGAATTTCATTATTAAATTACTTGCATTCGTTGCATAACTTCAATGACAGAAAGATTAAAGTTCTCGACAGTTTCTGCGTATCTGAACTATAAGAAAGAGGGAGTACTGAAATAGACAGTATAGCAAAGATGAAAAAATCCCATTTATTCTTTAGGAAATAATAATAGAAATGAATTATTTTTATGAGCAAATTTCAAAATCAAAATAGTTTTATGAATAAGTTTCACATCATTTTTAAAGAAAAAACACGTATTTTCTAATAAAACAGAATTTTTCAAAGTCGAGTGTTTAAAAGCCTTTTTACATAATTATCATAAAACTAGGAAAGGTTTTGCTACGCACTCGCCCGCTAAAAATTTTCCCAAAGAAAGGCATTATGCGCAAAACTTTGAACTTCGTTAACTTGGCATCTGGTCACTTTTCGCCAAATTTTTTAGGTTGTTTCCGATTCAGGTCATACTGGTTCTAATGATAACGGTCTCATATCTCAATCATGTTCAGGGACCGAGTCTATAAGGGGTCAGACAGATAGACAGAAACAGATTTTTGAATAATATAATATAGATAATTAAATAAAGTAATTTATTATATGGATACCTTGAATTAAGAGTCTAAATGTTACCAATCGGCCAGGACTTGAACCTATATGGATACATCATCAAGAAATCCATTGATACCATAAATTTAATTGTCTACTCTATTTTCAACCAAATTATCCCAATTTAGTGAAAACATATTAAATTTTTTCTAGTTTACTTTTATATTCTCTGCAGATCAGACAAAAGCTTCAATACTGTATGCGAACTTTATTACAACTTCAATTCATCTGTTTTATTTAACTTTTCAAAATTTCCAAGTTCAAGTTTAAGATTTTGAAGACAGTTTTCTCACGAAATTGAGCTTCTGGTTATGATTGAACAAGATATAAAATCAAAAATACAAGTATCGCATAAATCGGATCGAAAGTAACAAATAATTGTACTGAACTTTTATTGATGTATAAGCTCAAATGATCATACATAAGCAAGGTGGGTTAGTTAGGGTTATAGACCCTACTTTCGGAGCTCAAAAAATTGCCTCAATATTCCCTGAAGAATTCTATGGTTTCCAGTACAATTTTTGATAAAAATTCAAGAGAAATCCAAAATTTCTAAGAGTTTTCAAGATAGTAAAAAATATTAAAATAACATAAAATAAAAGAAATATAAAATAATATATTTTGGAAAATTTTCAGAGTTTTGCCCCCCTTTTGACTCTCGCCAGTTAGACCCTACTTTCGAATACAGTATTGCTTATTAATGTATAATATGATTGAATCGATTATATCTCATTGAAATTTTCTTACTATTAATGTTACAAAATAGAGAGAATACACTTTGTAAATTGTAAATCTTATTATAGTGCTATAATGGTATATTTGGAAAATAGTATGAATTCCAGAAAATTCTCAACATATGAATCATGAATTATATTACTTTCATTTTATTGGAATTTATTTATAGAAACGCATTCTTTTTTATCCAAAGCATATTCATTCAAGAACTCTCTTTTTGCTTTTGGTTATTATTGCATTTATGGAATTTTCTACCAATCATTTGTCTAGAATTGGGATAAAGAGTTTTCAAAATATAGTTCTTAAACTTGAGTATAAAATTTCAAAACTCATTAAACTTTTTGAATTTAGTGAGTTCTTATGCGTAAAATTGCAGCCTTTAATGAAAAAAAATCCAATTTTGGTGATTTATTAGAGTTATAAATTTAGTTTATGGATTAAAAATGCAAAACAGGTTTAACTCAATCGATTCGTGTTTTTCTTAAGCTATTTAAGATGACCAAAACTATAACATTACAGAATAAGAGTCTTTGTTATTTACAATCATGTTTTATTTTTTCGGTGTATTCAAGGGTCACGAAAAAATTTATTTTTACATAAGGAACTGAAAATCCTATTTGGGTCCAACTCTCAAGTTTTGAGTCGCGGCTAAAAATTCTATGAATGACTTTTTAATTATATTTCGTTAATCCGAATATTTTTGAAAATTTGTGAACTATTTGAAATCGTGAAAACTTTTAATTTTAGAGAATTATTCAAGTAATAAAGGTAGAGGTAATAAATTTAATAACTCGAAGATAGTTTTTTGTGAAATAGGCATCTTTAAAATCTCATGAATTTTAGGAATTTGTTTCAGACCATTAAGACTTTAAAATCTCTTTTAAAAAATCCAATTACTTTTTTGTTTGATTTACTTAATATGTCAAAATTAATCATTAATAAGTTTAGTCCTTTTTAAAAAAGGCTCATTTAAGTAACTTTGAAATATGGATCAGTTAATCGAAATTTAAAAATAAATCAATGAAAAGACTGATCAATTGAATGAATGAAATATGAATTAAACATATTTGTTATTACATTATTTGCATAATCACAAGTACTTGTATTAGTCGAGTCCTCAAATATTTCTCTTGTAATCAAAGTCTGTTATATTCTCTTCATTTTGAAATAATTCATCTTAAAAACTTTGAATTTTTGAAGCATAAAAAGCAAGTGAAACTTCAATTTTAAAATGAAGGCTTAATTAAGATAAATTTGAATCGTAAGCATACTATTGTGTACTAATCACTGAAATCTTTGGCACTGATAAAGCACATTAACTCACTTTTCTTATTTACAGAAGTATTTTACTCATATTTTTAAATGAGTGAATTAATGTATTTTCAAGCTATGCTTGATTTAAGATAAATAAGTAAATATTATTATAAAACACAACTACTTTAGAATTCATTCGAAAGCTCAAAAGGGATTTATTTGAAAATGGAATCCTTTGAAAATACTTTGATTAATGATTTTTATTAAAGATCTAATTGTATTATAACTCTCAGAGATGAAGGAATTTATAGTTTACTCGAGAGATACTTAATAAAAACCAAATAATTAATGAGAGCATCTCTATTGAACTTTTTCATTATATTTCTCATAAGTACCAATCATTTGACAATTTCTATACTTCCCTTATAAGGCTGGCCATCACACTATCAGATTCTAAT
Organism: Camisia spinifer; assembly: GCA_034694065.1. Classification (NCBI taxonomy): domain Eukaryota; kingdom Metazoa; phylum Arthropoda; class Arachnida; order Sarcoptiformes; family Camisiidae; genus Camisia; species Camisia spinifer. The sequence goes on from JAQFXV010000092.1 coordinate 23,596, forward strand.
AATCAGACGTGACGATAATATAAAATGCTTTTCATTCTGTGCTTCGAATTGATAGAGAAAATTACCCAACTATTTATCCATAAATATCAAATAGATCATTCTATTTCCTGTAGTTATTTAAATTAAATTATCTGCAGATAAACCTGTAATTTATACTCAATAGAGATTCTGTATATGAAAATTATGATTCCAATAAACATTTTTTCAATTGAATGTTTTTTCCAGTAATTGAAGCAACACATAGATTAACATTATTCTCAGTGTTTACACTTATAAGAACTTTTCTGATTCCACAACTTTGGAAAAATAATATTAAGCTTCTTGTTATTAATGCGAATGTTCTTATACCGAGAATTGCGAAATTCGTTCTAATAAAACATTTATTATAAATCCCCAAATGTAACTTTAGCACAAAAGTAACTGTAAGAGGAGATTCTTATCTTTATTGTCATGTCTTGTTTTGCAGAATTTCCAATAATTTATAAGAAAACTCAATCCCCTATGTGTTTGTCTTTCTTTATTACATTTGCTCATTTCAATTGTATAGAGAAATAAAACAGAATCCATATAAAAAATTAAAGCGCTTTTGCTTAATATACAATATAATGAATGAAACTTTAACATTGAAACAAATTTCTTCGATAGAGTAAAGATTGTGAAGCAAGAGATGAAAAGTACAGATGAAATTTTAAGTGCGAGTATAGTATTAAAGTGAGGCATTACATGTGTATTATTAGCCCTACATTAGCCAGTTTCTTGAGCTCAATCAAACTGACGCCACACATATACAGTTACTTAAAATCTTATCTGTATGAAAATATAGAGTTCTTGATGTTTTCAATGCTCCACATCATGAGATTATTTCTTATTCTTTTTCGTCAGACAAGGAAGAACTAATCCAATGGTAAGCCTAAATGGAAGAATATTTGATTCAAGTCTCACATTTCAGTGTGTTAGACAAGTAAATCCAAAAGTTGGTACAATCGTATTGCAAAACCACACAATTCTAGTCTTTGAATTGATCTAAAGAGAGAAAAGTAAATATAAAAATAAAGATAAAATAGCACTAAAAAAATTTCTAACGCGTTGTGCAGTTTCCTTTCTATTGCTTGTCGGGAATTTATCATTCGACTTATTATGACGATTGAGTCAAACATCAATATTTAGCTTTAGTAAGAAAAGAGAAAGCGAATCATCACAACGACACAGGAAGACTGTTTCCATTAATTTTTTCTTCTCGTAAAATTTTGATCTCAGCGCAAGCGAATAGCAAAGCAGTGATCGGCAGTATTACTGCTAATGTGTATATTTTAATCATTTGACAAATATAATAACTGGACGCAAAGGCCACTGAGAGACCCATAAATTGGACGCCAGTGAAGGCAATGATCGCGTAATGCCATTCTTCGACTGCGAAAGTTCTTACAATATTGGCTGTTATGAAAGCGAAAAATAAGTTCAACAAATAATGGAATAAAATTGATTTTTGTATATTTTAGAGTTAGAATTTATCAAAAGAGCTTTGAGGCGAGAAATAGATATAATTGACGTGAAGTAAAGCAAACTCCAAACTTGTCACAAATTTTCTTACTCAATGTCAGAGTTTCCCAAATGGCGTTACAAAGAGCCCAACCAATTGCAATCACATAGAATACCGGTATATCATCATTAGGTTTCCACAATGCGAGTATCATTAGAACTCCGACTTGACATACGACACCTGCACCTAATATAAGTGGTCTTTGAATTTGTTGAATAAATTGATGAACCAATAATGAGCCGATCAAATGAGTAACTCCTCTAACCATCATTACAAGTCCAATTGCTTCTAAGCCAAGAGCACAACTCACATAAGACTGTATGAAAGTAGAAATTTTTGGTTAAATAATTTAATTAAGTGTAAACTTTTATTCAATGCAGCATAACTTGAGTTGTATTGCTATATATTTATAATATTAATGTTTGCGCTTTAGAGCTGAAGTGTATTGAATTTGTTGAATAAATAATTTTGTTTTAGTCGCGCAAACATTAGATTATTGAAGCACTTCGTTCTCAACATGAGTAAAGAATTATTTGCTCTAATCTAAAAACTTTTGCTGGCTATTGAGTAGAATGATTAAATATATTTTAAATTTACCTATACTTAAACTTATAGGTATTCGAGTTATAGGAATGCATAAAAGAAAAATGAATTTCTAAGTTTTCTTCCATTATTAACTTTTCTCCCAGAATTTTAGATTAAAATTTAGGTTATTCATGGTTAGAAATTATTGATTTTGTTTTTAAGAGGCTTTTAAAGTTCTTCAAAGCATGAGCTTTGATTTCATAACACAGAAATATGTGTTAGTACTAAAATTTAAATATGATCACTTTGCTTTAATGAGCGCAAAATATTTCAGTTCTTTGTTTTTGTGAGAAATAAAGAAATTGACTATGATCTTAAAAATAGATTAATGTATTATTGGATTTTTTCTTGAGAAATGAGAATCTCGAAAGCGAAACGTGAGATTGAAATAGAATTTCTTGTAATTTGATTTGAACCAATGATTCGAGTTTACGTTCATTTGTTTGAAATCTGTTTATTTCTTCAGAATAATGTCTCTCCTGATTCGGGTTTTGTTGAATAAATAAATTGAAAACCTATTTGGTTCGATAGATTTAAGTTGGATTGACATAAATCTTCACAAATAAATACTATTTGGCATTAATGTCCGTTCAAATAAACTTTGTTTGACATTAATTCTAAGTATTCATGAGTCTAACGCAGAAATACATTAATATTATTTAAGTATTAGATTCTATATTCCGTAACTTAGAAAAAATATCGCTTCATTTGATAGATTACTGAACTCTTGATTTCTCTTTAATATCAGTCTTCAAATTCTTCCATAAACAACCATTGGATTGTATTACAAATATTTTCAAATAACTCCATTTTTTTATTTTTGATAAATTTTTTGCGTCTATCGATTTCGAGATAAAATTTTCATTGTTTAAGATAAAAGCAACAATAACTGAAAGAAACCAATTTGATTCTGGCGAAAATTTCCAATTTTTTTTCAAACAGTTGATAACAGAAAATGTCTATTGAACCAAAAGACTTTAAAACAATTTTGTTGAGGGGCTTCAGAAATATGAGTATGAGTATACAGGTAAACCAAAATAAGAATGAGAATTGATTCATATAGCCTTTGAAAATACCTAAAATCTAATTACACGAGATTTAGAGCATGCAAAGTGACTTTAAGTTAATACAAAATTACAATAGAGTATATAGAATTTCTCTCTCACAAAGTTTGAATCATTGTGATTTTTTTTATTATATTTTGAATGCCAGTCTAAAAATATGAAATGTTTTGAAAATTAAGATATAAAATGCGTAACTGGAATCAATTTATCGATATTTATAAAACATTAATAGAATAATAGCATACATTTTAACTTTGTTATAACTTTAATTTGTTTAATAAATAAACTTTTATCCTTTTTTCGATAAAATAGCTCTGAAAATATGAGAAATATTGTTAGATTAAGCTTTTAATGTCTAGAATATTTGCATTTTTCTAATTGCGATTCAATACTGTATAGAAGAGCACTGGAGTTTTGTTTGTATTACAATTAACATCCAATTTCAATAATTGTAAAACTGAAGTAGCTTTACAAAGACATATCTCCAATTTATCAGTGAGCACTCCAATAATGTGAGTTATTGATAATTGAATGTAATTTAACATTCTAATTTAGGTGAATATAAACTCTCAGGATCTTACCAATTAATTGACTGTAAACATATTCAAACTCTTTTTATGCAGCATTATTAGTATAAACTATAACTTTTCTCAGTTATAGTCGAATAACTTTGTTCAGTTATAGTCGATTGACTATGTTTCAACAGAATTGTATTTGAGTACTTTCAATAAATTCAATAAGAATTTGATTCAATTGAATTATTAGACTTTGAAATCCCTTTAAATGATCGAAGCAGTGCCAAATAAATTCCTATTAAACTGAATTATGAAATCTTATTATACAGATCTGTAGTTCTACTCTGGAGGTATTTTTCACTTTTACTTTGGATACTGTTGTTATGGACGCTTAAGCGCTTTTTAGCATTAAAACCAAAAACTATAAATATAGTTGAAATGAAAAAAGCGCTTAAGCGTCCATAACAACCATATTCAATGTAAAAGTGAAAAATACCTCCAGTACTGAGCTTTAACTAGACTTTTCTAATGTTTAACAGTTCAATAGGAAAGGATTCAAGGCTTAAATGGGCATGGGGTAGGTGTGCTATCGGTGTACCTCCCCCTCCCAAGATTTTCAGAAATCGAAAAAGTAGTACTTGGTCCCCCCTTTGCTTTTCAGAAAATATTTTTGAAAAATTAGTGCTTAGTACCCCTCGCTTTTTCATAAGAATTAAGTATAATATATTGATAAATTAATTTGGAAATTTGATCTTTTTGCCGCTTAATGTTTATATTTTTCTGTTTTCTATGTATCTTCGTGTTATTTTATTAAAATTTATGAAATTCTAGAAAAAAAATTCGAAATTTTCTGAAAAAAATTATCTTTTAAATCCGATTTGTTTTGAACCCCCCTCTAAAATTCGGGAAACCCCCTCGAAAGGCTTGAACCTGCCCATGAATTTCAGGCTCTTAGAAATCGAAGGGGAACTTAAAAATTTATAGGGTTTAAAGACACAGTTCACATGCCAATTATGGCATTTGAAAATATTTAGAATTCAAGGAGGTTTAAAGGAGAGAAATACTTAATTTTGATGAAATCTAGTTCGAAAATCCGATTTCCTATTATTTTTCTCTTCTGAGGACTTGTCGTGATGTGATGGGTATTGTGACCAACGAGTTATCGATCCCTGTTCTGGATTTACGAAATTAGTTATAGCATAAGCATTTGAATGCCAGTTAAGTTATGTCAAACGCATTATCAGAATGCACCATAATTTTGGCGACACTTATGGTGAGAGTTTACTCAAATGCTTGTCATGAATAGTTTTTTACAAGTTATACTCAAAACATAAGCACTCAATTTATGGGAAGAATTTAACGACATTTATAGTTAAATTATTGATATTTAAGAGATATAAAAAATTGATGTTATCCGTCATCTATTTATACATCACTGAATTTCTGTTTTTCATAATATGAATTATAAAGTTAGTAGTTTTATATTACATTTTATATAAGACCAACACTACGGTTACTTAGAGTCTGAAACTAAATTTGAGATTTACTAGAATAACAGATAATTTTGACGAAAGAATTATGTTTGATAATACTTTACTATATGCTCGAACTCATTAAATGGAATATGTTTGAGTAAATGAAATGCAAATTCATAGAACCGGAACCGGGAAGGCGTAAACTGTTAATACATATGGGCTTCAGTGCACTACAATCTAATTCAATTACTCTATGCACTCAAATCTATAGCAAGAAAACACGAACTTCTCTTATACTTTGTTCTACTGTTGTTCTGCAGTTACACTTTGATAGACACTCACGAAACGGTGGAATCGATTCATAGAATTAAAAGCTTTCAGAAGCCTTCACTGCATTGCACTCAAAGCAAATCCTTGGATGCATTCATTTATACATTCAAACTCATGAGTTGCAAATATGACGATAAGATGTTTAAAGACGTGGAAAATGCACAAAATTTGAAAGTAATACAATCAGAATTTTATTTAAAAAAAGAATAAATACCTTATTGAAATCCGATGCGAAAAATCCTTGTTCGAGTCCAATGAAGAACGCCATTGGAAGCAATAGACGCAAATGATTGTCTCTTACGGCTCGTTTGATTACATTTCTAATAGAGTTTGACAGTAATCCTCGTTCAAGTGGGTCCTGATCGATAAGAACATCAAACTTGTGCAAAAGTCCAATAATAACAATAACTCCTATAAGAGTTACTCCAACGAAAAATCCTATTAACATATACGACAAATTTGGTCCTAAAACAAACACATATCCGGCTGTATTTGAATTGAAGATATAAGAAGAAGCGCACAATTTTAATCCAGCGGAACAAAGTTGGGGATAAACACCAACAGGTAATACTTGTAGACCAGCTTCTTGTAAAACAGTATCCACATAAACTCGAGACCCGTAATCGTCTTGTTGTATAGGTTTACCGGCCATTAGTGTCTGGCGAGTGTATAGGTAAACACCATCTGACTGTTTGTTTCCCAAATCAAATATAAGTGCAAGCGATAAATTGCCGAATATATGAGACAATGATAATAAAAGATGAAGAAGACGGTGATATCTATTCTCGAGCTTTTCTCTTATAGTAGTTGTGAGACAAACAACACGGGATGTTAATTGTGAGAGAAAATGAATTTGTGCTGAACATAACGGTCCCAATAAAAGGCCCAAAAATATTGATGACGGGATCAGTGCCAGTGATTTGGGATAAAAGTGAGTCGATATAAATATGGCGATCGCACAGAATGAAGTCCCTAATGTCCAATTTGGACCTAAACGAGTGACAAGTGCTCGAGAATATAATACAGAAAATGCACCAAAAAAGTAAACCAGAGCTAAGACTTTAACTCCAATACCACTTTCTAAAAATAATGAGCTATCAATGTTTTGAATGGCTTGAAAGGCACCCATAGATAACATTGAAGCAAAACTTAATATCAATACATTATTAAGTAGTTGTCGCTCACTCTTCACAAACCCAATATTATCTCTCATATCATAATTATTTTCTCGATCAGATTCTGAGCCAATGTCTTCGCATGAGTTCAGTACTGATAGAGTCGTGTCTGTATCTGTTTCTGTCACTCTTTTGTTTCTTTCAATAGCTGTATGAGTCATAGTATTATTAGAAGTGCTGTTAGTGATAGTGGTGTTGAACGGGTTTATAGTATTCATGCCATTGCTTCGTATCATCTCATTATCTAAAGCACAAAAGTCAGTGGTTCTCTCCGATCGTTCACTCTTGTGGACAAAATTATATTCTTTCCATTCATCAGTTCTTCGCTTTGCGCTTAACTTGAGCTCAACTGGATTTTTACCTTTATTGAAATGTCCGCGTTTTGACAGTTTTGGCTTTGGGTCATATAATAAATCACTTGTACTGGCATTATATAGAGCACAGTTCGATGATTTAGATGCTTTAGTAATATTCAAAGCTTCAATCTCTGCCATTGAACAAAAATCTTCAGTTGTATTGATTGGTAAATTTACTCTTTGTAAAAAAAACTTTTGAGCTCCGCGTTTAAGTATCACTTCGACAAAACATTTCCACTTTCACTCTTCTCGAATTAAATGCACTGAATAGAAAGAGAAGAAAATTTCACTTATTTTACCACATTTTCTCTTTATCTTCTGTCCTTTGTTGATAATCAGTGAGTGTAAAACTCTATTGAAAAACGGCTTAAGTGGAAAATTTGTTCAATTGGGGGAAATAAAAGTGCAAAACGTGATTCGAAGAACTAAAGGAAAAGTATCGCAGAGCTCGCATCAGAGTAAGAAAAACATAAATAGGAGATAAGTTTCGAATTTAGAGGATTTTATTGCATTTCGAACCAAATTAAGTTTCGAATGTTATGTTTTGACTGATCAATACTAATGGATCGTAGAGTTCTAGAGTTTCATAATCTAATCAGAGACAGAATTGGAAGGACTTTATTTTGGACTAATGCTAATTATTTAAATGAGGTTCACGTTTATATTACATTAAAAGAACATTTTATTCATATTGGTTTAGTGCAGTCATGCCCAAGAGTTTTGATCCAACGGCCACTTCCCATTACAAAAAGTTTCAAGAGTGATAAGTGATTTTACTATGATCAAAATTGTACGATCAAAAATAGAATATTTATCGCGCTAGGAATCAAATTTTTGAGAGTTTTAATTAGGTTTAGAATAATTATATTCATTTGAGGAATAAATAACTTCTAGTATTTGTGTTTCGCCAGAATCTTATAAGAATCCAGGTTAAGATAATTAGTAATTCCTTTATTTACGTATAAAATGTTCTATAATTTGAAGTTTTATCAAATGAACCATAATTTTATGGTGGGTTCGAATGAATATTTAAGAAAAATAGAATGAAATTAGTTATGATAAAATTCAAAATTCTGCCACTTGGGCAATACAGTACTGATTTAGTGACTGTTAGAGGCGATAATTATTGTGAACTAACACTTCGTTTAATACGTAATTTGTTATTATATTTTAAGATTACTGAGCTTTACAATTATATGAGTTTCTTAAATGTTTACAATCATAATAATTGAAAACGGATTTATGATAATTTGAAGAAAGGCACGCAATTAATCCCACAATAAGTAACATATTTTAATATTGACTTCTCTTTTGAAAATAAAGCAAAAGCTTGTCATAAAACGATGAGTAAATATGTAGTTATTCTGAGTCTACGAACTAATTATATTATCAATAATAAAAGTGAATCTTATTATTTGATTATCAATCAGTCAATTTTGAAATTCCACAAAATTATTTTTAGATTACATCGAACCTGAAAATTGAGTTTGGTTTATTGATTCAAAAAATATGAAATTTCATTTTTGTTATTTAAAACCCTTTCATTCAACACATTATAGATTTTCGAGACTACGAGTATAAAACTTTGTTACATTTGATTCTATTTCAAAATACTCTGTATATAGACATTAATCCGTATTAAAAAGCAGAGAAGCTTTGAAATACTTCACGTTTATGAATGAGAAAAGGATAGTAAAGCTTTGATAGATTGTGTAGGTTATTATATTCTTCGTTATTTTTTGCTATTCATCTTACATATAATATTAGTAAAGAAATTGCAATTTGTGGCATATTCTAGAATCTAATGTAAAATTCTATTTTTGGATCATTAAAACAGATTCAACAACATTTTGCACTTTGAGAATACAAAATTTGATTATTATTTTGTTGTTGCGATGAAAGCAATGAAAAGCTTTTGCATTTTGATGGTTTTCAAATTAACTTTTTTCGTACTAAAGTTCATCGGATTATGAACTGCACAAACGCGCTAATACTGTATTATACAGTACAGTATACCGTATAGTTTATTCAAACAACGTTACTATAAATATAAAGTTGTTCAAACATTGAAGGGTAATGTTAATTAGTTTTTTCCTTGTGTCAAATTAAATTTCTAATCAATAATTTACTCTAAAATGAGGCATTAGTACTGAATTGCATTCTTTCTCTGTTTATAAAAGTTTGATTAATGAAGAGATTAAGTTCAATTACAACAATGTCTTTCAATTAATGTCCTCAGAGTTTTAAAATTCTTTTAAAAAAGCATTTCTTTCTCATTTAAACAAAAAAAATATTTAAAACAAGTTTTTAAATAAAAAATGTTACTCAAGTAATTCTAATAACTTTTCAAGTTATTTCGTAAGATATTTCAATTTCAACTTTACTGTTTAGGGGTTATAAAGAACATATTTCAGTATATTCTCAACTAAATTACTTAATAAAACAAACAATATTTAGCTCATAATACTACTTCTTTTTCACATATTTAGATTTTTTCCCCATAAATTTCGAATTTGAGAGGAAGAGTATGAGGGAAAATATAATTTATGGAGAAATGCTTCTTTCATTTACAATTCAAACTCTTTATTATATAAATAGTATTGTCACATATATACAAATTCTAAGTGAGAATATGTGTTGGATAGTACAGTGCCTCAAACACACAATACTAAGATGAAAAGAATTCTTAAGTTAGGTTCGGAATAGTAATCATCATTGGGTGAGAGCTCAGCTTTTATGGTAAAAGAAATAAGAGATGAGAGATGCTTATTATTGTAAAAGGCAATCCATCTATTGTTGTTATGACAACGGATGTTCAAATATATTCTTCGACTATAATATATTATATATACGTAAAGATAGTTTTATGTTAAAGTAGCCTAAACTATAAGGTCATCGCTTAGATTTATTTACTTTTCAATTGAATCGAACATAATTCTTCAAAACCAAAATTCCAAATAAAATTTTAATAAAAATAGATAATAAGCTTTTATTAAATTAAATTTGGATTTTGAGTAAATATGAGAAAAATGCATTTGTTATTTCGTATTCGTAAATATGGATTCGTTTTGAAAAAAATTCAGTTTTCCTTTTAAACTTGGTGAAAAGTTTATAAAAAATATATATCATATGAATATCTTGTAACCTAATTCATTATCTAAAAGCATTGAATCAGCTTTAGATTTTGAAATAATTTTGGAAAAAAATTCAAATACTTTAGTTTAGTTTATCAAATAAAGTTCAAAAGAAAGTAAAGTTTGATTATTTAAAATGATAATTGAGATCAAATTTGGCATATCATTGGAGATAATGGTTGATAATTTGAACTGAATAAGCCGAAACAAACGAGTTGTAAAGTAGATATCATTAGAGTTAAATATGAGCGTGATTTTCAACAGGTTCAAACTCGAAAGAATGCATTAAATATTGATTAAGTGAAAAATTTGATTATATAGAGATATTGATAGAGAATTTACATTTAATCGACATTTAATAATTTCTGAAAGATTTATGTTAATGAAATAATTATGAGATCCATCTTAATAAAAATGGATAAATGCTATGAATATGGAAATTTAAAGCTAACAAAATGTGAAAATAATGCAAATTAAATTCTGTTAGACATAAGAATAAGAATAAAAAGTGAATATTTATATCAATCTTGTAATGGTATCAAAATGCGTAAACCGAAAAATAGATCATTTGGCGCCAGAATGTCCTCATTCCAAACAAGTGAATTCAGTCTCTACTTTTGCTCAAGTATTGCTTTGGGGGAAACATGTGTTGAAATATTGAACAACTACAATAGCAGTTACATGAAATAGAATAAAATGATGTGTCTCTGCGACTAAATTATGTAATTTTTCCTGTTCGGCAATCATGAAAATAGATGCACTCCACACAAACTCCACACAAGTAGTGTATCAGTATTATAGGTTTTATTGCGAAACTAACTCAACATATTATATAATTTGTTGCATTTATAGTATGAGCTTTTGAACAGTTAAGAATTTTCAGAGTCAATAAAGCAAATGCTATGCCATTCATTTTTGCCTTAAGTCTTGCACAATATTGTAGTTATCAGGTATTTATGGTTAGTATTGTGTGTTTATGATATCAAACTGGACCGCATTGTAGAAGAATAAACTCATCAATTTTATTCTGTAATAGTGTGAAGTACTAGTGGTTGGGTTTCTGATAGATTTCAAAATAGTATTGATATCAACTTGAAAGAAGCACTTTTAAAGTTCAGGCTTTCAAATCCTGAAAATTGTTGGTTGAGTTAGTATTTATAGACTAAAATCTTTCCAAACAATGGATGCAGTGATACGTGAGGATTAAAAATAATGTGAAATATAGATAATTTGAAGTTTACTCGGAATACACCGTTCACTGTAATTCTATTTTATACCAATATGAATGCATCAAATAAGATATTAACTTGATTCCAATATAGCTGCTATATTTTCTATGCGTACTAAAGTTCATTTCGAAAATACGTTTGATAATATTTATAAATTAAATAACAATAACTTTATTTATGAGTTGAAATATGTTCTCATTAAATTCCATATAAGATTATCATAACATCAATGCCGCTAACGTTATACAAATGATTCATCAGGAAATAAGAGATCATAAATATTTTGTTCCGATTTATTTATTTATTATGTGAACATCAATTACATTTGAAGTTGAAATAAAGCTAAAATTGATTTAAAATAATCAATTAAAAGCCTAAAAATAAACCTCATGGGAGACTATTTCGAGACTTTTAAAAAATCTATTGCATTAAAGTTATCCCAAAAATGGGGGAAATAGACATGTAAAGTGTGAAATTTATGATATCAGTTTTGAAGTGTTCATTAGTATCGGAAATATCGAGTAAAATATCACTGTTATTTCTCTCACTAAAAATAAATTGGAAGTAAAATTGACTGTAATTATAAAACTCGATCATTAGCTGAATTAGAATTAAATAAAATTCAAATATTGAAAATATTCAAATATCTTTTATATTCAACCCCTGAAAAGACTCTTTCTGTCAAATCATCAAAAGTTTGCACGGATTAAAATAAGAACTATACAGAGTTCTTCGCATAATAATTAGAGTAAAGTTTCTTCAAATAGAATCTTTCACAGTATTAATTTTGAAAAAATACTATACTAATCAAAGAAGTTTCTTTTTAATCAAATGATTATCAAATAAAGCCTATCAAGTCATGAGTTTTGAGAGTATCCTCTCTTAACTTTATGTTATTGAGAAAATATACTGATCATTGTTTGAAACACTAGAGATACAATTTTGCAATAAATGACTTATGTTAACTATGATTAATGATATGATATGGGTTTCAATTTATAAATGGAAAAGATGTGTATAGACGCTGTGTCTCAATTATTATTGGGTACCAATAGCTTTAGGGCTCAGCTCACACATGACATTCTGGACAAAATTGAAACTAATAAGGTATTCATATTGGTCCAAATTATTGATGAAACATACACTCAACCAATTTATTTTCTATATACTAATTATAAAGACAATACTTTATAAATTAGAAACTGCTGAACAGTTAGTGCAATGGTTTTAATTTTTGATAAGATTTAAGATTTAAAATTTGAGTCAAATAAAAATTATTAATGATTAACTATTTATCAATGAATATTTAATTCGAAATAATGACTTTTAACCATTTAAGTCCTATCAAAAATCCCAACTGAGATCCAAACAAATTGCGATAAATAAACTATAACTAACTTGAGAATTGTATCCTTTTTCAAAAAGACTGAAGAGAATTTTTAATCAAAAATTAAAAGTTGTTAACCATTCATCAAACGTAATGTTTTTATTGAAAGTCATGAGTTATATTTCTTTGAGACAATAATTTCAGCAAATTGTTAAATAATTTCTGCTTTATTACGAAGTATTAAATACTGAGATAAAACATTCATAAGATTATTGATAAATTTTTTCAGCAAAAAATAGTAGATTTGAAACATGTCATTCAGTTCTTATGAGTTTTGACATTTTTGAACGCTTACATCTACTCAATGGAAAGTCTGCTTCAGATGATATTTCATTTTGTGCAACGTTTCACGGCCTAACAAAATAAAAATTTTATGAACAAATTTAAAAACATTTTTACAGATATTTTGTTGAATGAAAAATAAATATTTCATTAGAATTTTATGGTATATTTCATATTTAAAATATAAGTCCATCTCATAAGTAGTTCAAACAAAATGAATATAATTTTTTTCAGAATCTTTGAAATTAATATTTTTATAGATTTTAGGGTTGTGATCGTAGGATTTCAGATCGTACGATCGATCATCGATCATTTTCATCGATTGATCGCAATGATCAATCACGAACGATCACTTTTGGTGCCAAAATTAAATTTTATTTATGAAATAATTGAAAAAAATTAATAGAGACTTTTTAATAAAAATCTATGATGATTAGTCTAAATCATGATTGCTTTTCAAAAAAATTAACAGTTTTTGAGTTCAAACAAAATTGAAAACAAAATATTATAATATTTCAATTTCAAATCGCTTTTAGATTTTGAAATTCTTCATAATTAAAGCGAAATATTAAAATCTTTCAGTTCAAATCACTTTTGGTTTTTGAAATTAAACAAAACTGAAAACAAAATATTAAAAATCTCAATTTTAAATCACTTCAGTTTTGATCGTTAGTGATCGATCACTTCCTAAAATCTTACGATCGATTACGATATCGCGATATCGTGATCAATAATCGATCAGACTCTGATCGATCACAACCCTAATAGATTTAAATCTCTTATTGTAATTCGTTAGAGGGTTTTAATTACCAGTAAACAAATTTTAAAAGATAAGAAGCGTTAATTTTCAGCTCAAAAAAATCCTAATTGTTTGAATGAGATATATTACTCAACTTTCATGCTTTACAACGAGAACTGAAATAATGGAGTTCAGGCTATTAACAGTTAACTTTTAAGAGATTTATTGCTATCATTTGTATGTTCTTCACAAGAAAATTCTGGTCCTATATTCTGCAGCACTTGAGTTATGTTTTGCTTCATCCTCTCATGTGAGCAGGAAATCAATATTTTTTTGCTTTTTACAAAGTTAATAAAGATAAATGAAAAACAACATCGAGTAGAAACCGAAATTTACATGTTGTTCTTTGCAATTAACAATATGAATATTTTTAAGCGCTTAAGAAACATACCAATATTCGAAAAATATAAATACTGGTCATTCGGTCTTTTGGAATCGCAAAATAATTTACGGCATAAAGTAATTTCATTAAAGTATTCAATTTTTCAAAATTCGAGAAAAGATGAATGGTTTTAGCTCTTCGAGAGATACACTTCTCGGGATTCAGGTTTAATAGTGATCTTAATCGGTTTTCAAGTATGAGTAATAAAAATACTTATTGAGTGTTAAAAATAATTAAAACAATAGTTTATTAAGTTTTGTTTGATTCACCAATAGAAAATCATTCTAAAGTAAGTTTAATTCTTGAACCTTAGCTTTAATTTTTGATAATAGTTAAAATTTTCGAAATGAGCCAACTTTAAGATTGTTCATTCAATAGCATTATTATTAATGATTCTCATTTTTAAATTTTAGATGAAGAATTGCCACAAATATTAACACAATGTTCAAAATATAGCCATTCCACTACTATAGATATATATATAATATATTGTCTTAAATCTTGTGCTATATTTGACACACCTGTACACTTAATATATCTATAGTTGTTTTGCTGCATAGCAGGCTTGACCTGTAGATGTAATCAGAGATGTGAGACATTAATTAAAATGTAATACTTTTAATGCTACCTAAGGTTTTCTGTGGTTTGAATGAAAATTAGGTATATTTTCAAATCACTAACTCTGAAGAATGCGGGAATGCCTTGTTTTAATTCATTCAAATGATTCAACTCTTCATTAAACCTGTCTTTTGACCACTGAATTATTACAGAGACTCATCAATACAGCCAGAAAAGAAATCATTTCTTGACTTGTATTTTCATCATTAGTAAGACTTATAAATTGTTTTGATAGGCCTTCAAATTTTGAATCAAATAAAACTAGCTACCGAATTACCTTACTTAATGTTACATGTTACTATACCTTGAGAGTGCGTGTTTGAACAATATTATGAAAAAATCTCTTATTACATGTAATTATATCTCGAGGTATAATTACTACTATAATTACATGCAATAATAGATT